>JABTXL010005037.1:19265435-19350103 GCA_025134845.1 Neodon shergylaensis
AAAAATGTTCTGTGACCTCCACACACTCCCTGCAGCCATTCACATCCTTTATATCATATGCACTCAGTAGAGATATATCAAAATGTAAAGAATGAATAAAGAAAAATAACGAAGTCGTGGATGACACAGAATACAGTTGTGAGACTTGCTATACAGCATTTGGTGGCTTTCTATTTTTAAACTCATACCTTTCCTCTAAAATGAAAATCACTGTTAATCATTAAGGTACAAGATTTATTTTGCATGAATGTATGACAATTTTATATATTCTAACTTATAAGAGAAATTCCTCCCAGTATGCAGTCTTCCATTGGAATTATTCGGTGTATTTTTATTTGGGTGTGAAATAAATACAGGAAATAAATAACATTATGAGTAGAGGACATTATCATTCTCATTTTAGATATCCCAAGTTTTATTTATCCTTTAACAACTACATAAGTTGCTGCAGTATTTATCTTAAAACTAATTAATTCAGTTTCTATCTCTAACATCATTGAATTAGGCTACCCTGCTGGTGGGGAGTGTAGAATACCCAGAGGAAAATAATTTTGCGATGGTTTAAATTCATACTTGTGAAACTTAATGACTATGTAAGGAGAAAAACATGCTTCCAGCAAAGAAGTGAACAGAGAGGTAATTAGAGTGTACTCAATAATATCAAACTAATATTTTATGACTCATGTTCATGTTCCTCCATTTGATGATCATTTCAAAGCTTGATAAAAGATCTGTTACAAATTAGTATCTTTAAAAAGTACATCCAACTGAAAAGAAACTATCAATTGAAAAAAAAAACTATACAAAATGTTCCTGTAATAATTGTCATCCTTCATGATATGTAAAGGTTTCCTTTGAGTTTTCTCACGATGCGTTCAGTACACCCCTGTTCTTTATGTGCAGGCTCCGTGTATCTGAACAGTAGAAAATGTATCCTTATTCCCTTCAGACAGTATGACTGATGTATATATCAATGTATGTGTAGACATAAAAATGTATTTAATATTCATAGCTGCAATAACATAATAGAATATAAAGTTTTATGTTGCTTCCTATTCCATCCCCATGGGACTGTAGATATCCACTGTTAAATTACTGTCTAATATTCCTCACAAAAATTATAATTACTAAGTAGATACAACTCGACAGTAGCACCTTTGGTTATCTTCTATACACAGGTACTCTTAAATACAATTTTACAAGAATGGAAGCATATGTACAATTAATGCTGTGGTTTTCTTCATTTCCAGAGGATCTCTCTCTTCCTTTCTGTATCACCCCATCCCATTACCCATTTGTCCCTCCAACAAGATCATAACTCAAGGCACTAAATCAACTGATTTTGGACTGGTATTTTCCATTATCTTAAACTTATTCATACATAGACACATTCCATGGTTAACAAATATGTAAACTATGCTTAAGACAATTGTCTTAGGTCTATAGCACTTTTTAATCAGCAATATCATCTTAAATTCCAAATCACTCCTCTTCATGTGAGTCAATTTCGAGACATTCTTTGGAACATATATATGATATTTAATTTTTATAAATATTCTTTTATTTATTTGATCAAAATCTCACAATTCCATTTTACAGAATAATAACATTTGAAGACTTAAGGATATTTAGATACTGTGTTAACAAACACTTGCCTAGGTACTAATATTGTACAATAGAATTCTTGAATAGAAGGAGTCCATTGTAAACTAATTACATAACCAAAATTTTCTATTTGTTTAATGTTTCACTAAATAACTTTATTTCTGATAACTACTATTCTCCTCCCTTCTTCCATGAGATCAATTTTTGGGGGGTTTCACATGTGAATAATATGATACAGTAATTATTTGTTGTACCTGACCTAATATAAACTCCTCCAAACTCATCCAGGATGCTGTAAAAGACAGGGATTCCTTCTTTATATATCTTAACAGTATTGTGTGTGTATTTATACAGAAGTATGTATACATTATATTTTCCTTATTCATTCATTAATTCATGGGCAGGTACTTAATCTGATAGTCTGTTTTAACTATTATCATATTAATACTGAAATGAGCACAGGGCTGCTGCTGTTTCTACACATTGACTTAATTTCCTTTTAATATATACTCAGTCATGGCGTTGCTGTATTATATTACCATTTTAGAAGTCTATTTATAACTTTTGCAGTACCTGTATCCTGTTTTCCATAATGATTGTACTAATTTACATTCCCACCAACAGCAAACAAGTATTCCCATGTCTTCACATTCTTACCAATACTAATTAATTTTGTTTTTTAAAATATGTAATAGTCACTCTAATAGGCATGCGATGATACTGTGTTTTTTTAATTCCTCAAAAATTTCATACGTGCATACAACATATCTTGATCATATCTGCTTCCATTCCCTCACCCAAAATTCCCCTGAACCACTCCCACACCAAACTTCATGCTCCATTTTTGTTTGTTTCTCACTTTGAATAGCTCCTTTAGGCCAGATAGTATTGTCCTAATATTCATGGGTGTGGAGCAACATGTCACTAGCCTCTCCCTCTGAAATAGTCACTTTTCCCTTCTTCAGCAACCATCAACTACCAGTGGCTTCTCAACTGGGAATTAGGCATCCAGAGTACTTCCTCATCCTAAGCTTGGCATCTCTTGAGTCAGAGACTGCATCTCTTTATAAGAATTAAGGGTTTTTTGTGTGTGGTCCTGGATGGGTTTGCTATGGAACTGATTCTCACACCACCCATCTTTTGCTTCCTGATTGGCAATGTGGTGCTCATTTCATTTTAGAAGCATTTCTATTGTCTTGATCTACTATCCTGAAAACTTCAACAGAAATAACTGCAGGATCCAGAGATATCAAGGATACCACAAGAACATGGTCCACAGAATCAATTAAGCAGGGCTCATAGGGACTCATAGAAACTGAAGCCACAATCATGAATCTTGTATGGGTCTGAGCTATGTTCTCTGAATATATATTATGGTTGTGTAGCTGGGTATTCTTATGGGACTCCTAACAGTGAGAGTGGGGGTTGTCTCTCACTTTTTTGTCTGCTCTTGGAAACTTTTCCCTTCTACTGGGTTGCCCTTTTCAGCCCTGATGTAAGGGTTTGTGCCTAGTCTTATAAAAAATTGCTCCACCATGTTTGGTTGATATCCCTGGAAGGCCTGTTATTTTGTTGTTGTTGTTGTTGTTGGAAAAATGGAGGAAGAAGGGATCTTGTGAAGATAGGAGGTCTGTGGGGGAAGAGTGAAAAGAGTGGAGGGAGACAAAATAGTGATCAGGAAATAATGTATAACAGAAAAGAAAAAAAAAAGAAAGCCGTGAATGCCAGCAATGTGGCCCTGTATCTTGAGTAATGTAGATATAGTACTTCCTTTCTTCACGTACAACTTACTTCAGGTATTTCATTGTATCCACAACAAATGTGCTAATATAGAACACATAATGCTAATAGTGACAGTCAGATGGAAAACACAAAAAATAATAATACAAAGAGAAGAGATACACAAGAACAGTCCTGTTTGTATAGAAACTGTGAAGACTACAAAAAATAAGATTGTGGAAGGACAAAAGCTGGTAAGACAACGTGTTAGCCTGAAAATATTTTTTTCATAAACTAAAGTAATACGGGTTTTCAAGACAAATTGAGTGAATTCATTTCCAATAGAATTTTATTAAGAGAATAATGAGTCATTTTTTGCACAAAGAATGGTAAGTCGGTGTGGGAACTTAAGTCTATACAAAAAAACAAAGGAGCTGAGAATAGTAAATATGTTGATTAATATAAATGAAAGCACAGGTAGACAGAAAGAATATATTAACAATAATAAAAATGGGGAACTAAGCATTTTCTTTTAAGATTTTACAATATGTGTGAACCATGTAATTTATTTACAGGTAAAACCTATTAATAAATGATATGCATTTTAAATCTTCTAACAAGCATTAGTGTGAAAATAAAATTAAACAAAATGCTATATAATAGCACAATAACTATGACTCTAACATAAATCCTGAAAGAATGCATACATTCTTGTAGAAGGCTTAAAGCAGATGAAATCTCTATGATGTCTATAAAAGAAGGTAGATTTTAATTCAACCATATTGACATTAGGATTTAATGCATATGACCTAAATATTATTACTAATAAGGAGGAATTGCCAAAGAGGAATTAGGACTCAACTTTATACCATCTAATGGGAAAAGAACAGCCCATCTAACTACAAAGCTGAAGAAGGATTAAGAGTATAAGAATACAGATATTCTTGATACTGTACCAATACAGATGTAGCTTCAGTTGCTGAATTAACATCAAGAGGAGCAGGTTAGATAAGAAAAATGTTACTATATTTGTAGAATCATTTCATACTGTGAGGCATGTTAAGTAATGAAATGGAGAGACAATGCATCTAAACAGAATTGCAAAAGGTACAAGGACAGGCTACTAAAACCAGAAGTTCAGAGAAACAAATTCACAAGCTGAAGATATCAAATCTTCCATTAACTAATAGAAGGAGCAAAATAAACAATCATTATGTATGTAGGAGTACCAAACAAGACAGTGTCCATGTGGCCAGATTGGCATCCAATGAGCACTAGATTTCAAAACAACCAAGGCAAATTACATCACGGATCATAAAAGCTTAATATATCTAGAATGCTAAACTCAAATATTAGAAAACTCTCTTACCACATAGACTACAGCTAAAATTCAAAACTGAAAAATAACCAAATTTCCTAGGTTTGGGGGATAGTAACAAACAATTTACAAGTAAACTACCAAACAAATAAATAAAATATCAAAAGTTAAGACATAAAATCTTTTGAAGTGAAAAGAATTGAAACAAATACAAAATATACTCAATGGAGCTAAACTATGAAGCTCCAAGCTTCACTCAAGCAGATGCTGAAATAGAAAAAAATACTACGTTCTTTCATAAGAAAGAAATTAAAGAAGGTATCAGAAAATGAAAAGATCTCCCATGCTCTTGGAAAGGAAGGATTAACATAGTAAAAATGGCAATCTTACCAAAAGTGATCTATAGATTCAATGTAATCACCATCAAAATTCCAATACGTTTCTTCACAAACCTTGAAAGAACTATACTCAACTCAATGTGGAAAAACAAAACAAAACAAAAAAAAAAACCAGGATAGCTAAAACCTGTATAATAAAGAAACTTCCAGAGGCATCACCATTCCTGGCTTCAAGCTCTACTATAGAGCTACAGCTTGGTATTGGCATAAAACAGACACGTGGATCAATGGAATCTGATAAAAAAAACCCTAGCATAAATCCACACATCTATTAACACCTGATTTTTCACCAAAAAAAGCCAAAAGTATACAATGGAAAAAAGAAAGCATTTCAACAAATGCTGTTGGCACAACTGGATGTCAACATGTAGAAGAATGCAGATCCACATATATCATCATGCACAAAACTCAGTCTAAATGGATCAAAGACCTCAACATAAATCCAGTTTCACTGTGATGTAGTATTCCCCTCTGTATGCTGTGAGTGTTTTATTACCATTGGTTAATAAAGAAGCTGCTTTGACCTGTGAGTGGCACCCAACGTGCTAATGAACTCCACGTAAAACCCGAGAGGGTTTAAAAATGATAAAGAGAGAATTTAAGACAACTTTTTGCTGTTTCTGGGTTGCTTGCCGCAAAGAAATTGTCTTAACTCGGCAGCAGGAAAAAACTGGCTGTTTTAAAATGCCGGCTTTCTGGGCTGTGCTGCCATTGCGATCTCTGTCTGGCTCCGGCGGGAGACAGAGCTTTTAAATAGAGCATTTGAAATAAAGCTCTAAGGCTTCCTTGGCGCCAATGTGGACTTGCTATGTGCCTGGAACTGTGCTCAGCTCAGGGGCACCAAAAGGCTCTGAGGCAGGAGCGGCTGCTCCACACTGAACTGTGCTGACCTCAGGCAGGAACTACCGTAATTACCATAATAACAGCACACACTTAAGGTTTAGGCTGGGCAGGACACAGGCAGTACCGTATTACTTGTACATGGTGCAACTTAAGTTTTTAAGAAATGCTTAACATTTTAAGAAATGCTCCTGGATATTGAAAAAATGTTACAGATTCACAATAAAACAGATTCAGACATAAAAGACCACACTGTTGGATGAATGTACGTAGGCTTGAGAGAGAAAAAAAAAATATAGAGAGAATAAAGTTAATGCCTTTAAAAAAAAGGATAAAGTCTTTAAAGAGACAGAGTACAGATAGTTATAGATTAAAAGAAATAAAGAAAAATAAGCCACGTAAAAATGGAAAATTCACAGAGAGTCTGGATTCTTTGTATTATGTTTTCTTTAAAATTTTTGACTATGAAGGAGCTAAGTACAGAGAGACATTTCATTACATGGGCTGCCAAGCTAAACCAAAATAAATTTCATGAGGGTATTATGACTTCAGAATTTGGGTCTAAGGACATGATGCTTTGGAAAGGGTCTCCTTTTGTTTTCACAGAGACTGTGACCCTCTGGATTGCATCTATTCCAATTTGGTATGATAGACCTCGCCCTCCTGAAAGGTTGCTGTGAACATCTTCAAAAAATTTACTTCACTCAACTGCCAACTGAGATGAACCTGGCACACAGGTTACCCCATGAAAGATATGATTAACAGCGCCCCCATTCAGCAGGAAGCAGTTTGGAGAGAAAAAACTCCGCCCATGTTCCCAAATATTGTTTATAAATATGCTTTTACATTTAAAGGGGGATATGATATAGATATGAATAATTTGCATTGGTATGGATTTTAAGGTCAATTTTGTTATATGTATATGTATTTCTGATATTGATTAAGGTATTGTGATTGTGTAGTTCATTTTAAAATGTAATGTATAATTAGGAAATATAGGTTGTTAATGGATAATAGTCAAGCTTGTAGTCATGTTAGTTAGATTTTCTAGATATATAGAGATATATTTCAGTAGGATAGGCATTCTTCATATCTTTCAAAGACTGCAGAATATGGCATTTAAATGTTTTAATAACTTAGGGCTTTTCATGACAATGAGACACGTCTGCTCCTGGCAGCACCAATCTACTTCAAGAGGAAGATGGGCATCGAAGAGGATCCTTATGGAGTTTGATAGCCATTTGGGCAAGAAACTGCTCTTGCCTGGACTATTGCATAAACTGGACACAGAGAACCCGCAGAGAGAGGACTGCTGAACTTGCCTAAAGGTGAGATGGTCTTTCAGGGTTTCTGACTCATGAAAGAGTCTGCAAGACATTCTGCAGGACACAGCAGACAGTGACTGAACTGCCTTTAAAATTTCCTGCTTCATGGAAATGTCTCTGGATACCATGGGCCTATAGGCCGAAGATGGATGCCCCAACAGTACAGAGGAACTTTGGGTGACTGTCCAGGCAGCGAGATGTCTCTGTCATTTCTAGAGTTTTGGACTTCCTGTTTACTTAGGTATTATTATATCCTTCTGGAGTCTTTGATGGAGTTGAAGAAGAAATAGTTATAGTTTCCCTTAGTTATGATAAGAGATAAAATAGATATAAATATTGTAACTATAATTCTTACTTGATAACTGTTTTGTTATATGTAATTTTACTATGTTAAAGTTAAAGCCTTTCTTTTTTGTTTAAACAGAAAAAGGGGAAAGCAGAATAGAGTTATGCAGGAAAACTAAACTGAATGCTAGGAGAAAGAGTCTGAGAGAAACCATGTAGCTGCAAAAGGAGACAGATACAGGAGTACCTTAACAGTAAACCATGAGCCACATGGTGATACATAGATTAATAGAAATGGGTTAGTTCAAGATGTAAGAGTCAGCTAATAAGAAGACTGAGCTAATAGGCCATGCAGTGTTGCAATTGATATAGTTTCTGTGCGATTATTTCAGGTCTGGGAGACCGGGAACAAACAAGCAGCCTCCACCTACAACCTGAACCTGTGAGCCTATTTTCACCTTGACTGAAGGTTAGAGAGTTGGAACTTACCTCTATTCCTTTAAGGTTATTGTGTTTCTGCCTCAAAGAAAGTTCCCACATAGACTCAGATCAGAGAGTTCTGCTCTCTCAAGATTATTGTCAACAGGTGTGGCTAATATCCAGACCTTGTACTTCAGGAATAGAGAAGTAGATACGTTTCTACCCCAAATAAAAGTCTAAGGCTCCAACTAAGTTTCCAGTTCCTTTAAGATAACAGTGGATTCCACCCAGAGAGTGGTTTGCCTACAGAATGATTTGGTCTAGGGTGTGAGCATGACTTGTTTTGTTCTAGTAACAGAATATTTGACTATGAATGTAGCCCGTGACTTTCAACTAGTCTATTCATTTCCTTGATGCAGTTTTTTATCTTCCTCCTACTTCTTGGGGTTGGGGCATTTTAAGCAAATGGAAATTAAATTCAGTATTCACTGGAACTCCCTCCTGGTACTATTCTATGTTTTTCTGTTTTATTATTTTTACACATGTCTTTGTATTCCTTACTAATATTTCTAAATTCCTATACCTCTACCCTGGCAAAAGTAGGATTTTTTTGAGTAGGTTTATTGAGGCTGGTCCCTGACAAACCTGATTGAAGAGAAAATGGGAAGTAGTCTTCAATACAGGGGCACAGGAGGCCACTTCATAAAAATAACACCAGTAGCACTGACACAGAGATAAACAATTAATAAATAAATTAATAAATGGGACCTCATGAAACTGAAAAGCTTCTGTACTGCATAGGAAATGGTCAATAAGATAAAACGGCAGTCCACAGAATGGGAAAAAATCTTCACCAACCCCACATCTAACAGATGACTGATCTCCAAAATATATAAAGAGCTAAAGAAACTAGACATCAAAATAGTAAATAATCCAATTACAAATGGGGTTCAGATCTAAACAGAGGATTCTTAACAGAAGAATATAAAATTGCTGAAAGACATTTAAGGAAGTACTCAAAATCCTTAGCCATTAGGGAAATTCAAATCAAAATATCTCTAAGATACCATCTTACACCTGTCAGAATGCCTAAGATCAAAAACATAAATAACAGCTTCTGCCGGAAAAAAAAATGTGGAGCAAGAGGTACACTCTTCGAGAGTGCTGGTGGGAGTGCAAACTTATACAGCCACTTTGAAAATCAATATGACAGTTTCTCAGAAAATCTGAGAATTAATCTAAGTCCCAGCTCTACCACTCTTGGGTATAATCCAAAGGCTGCTCAATCCCATAACAAGGACATTTGCTCAACCATATTCATAGCAGCATTATTTGTAATTGCCATAACCTGGAAACAACCTAGATACCCTTCAACCAAAGAATAAAGAAAATATGATATATTGACACAATGGAATATTACTCCGCTGTAAAAAGAACAATGACATCATGAAATTTGCAGGCAAATAAATGGAACTAGGAAAAATCATCCTGCGTGAAGTACCTCAGATCCAGAAAGACAAACAGGGCGTGCACTCACTAGTAAGTAGATATTAGATGTAAAGCAACAGGGCGTGCACTCACTAGTAAGTAGATATTAGATGTAAAGCAATGGATAACCAGGCTACAATTCATAGCCCCAGAGAATCTAGGTAACAAGGAAGACCCTAAGAGGGAAACATGGATTGCCCTGGGAAGGGAAAACAGATGAGAACTCCTGGATAAACTAGCAGAGGGGAGGGGATGGAGGATGGGAAGCACCCTAATTGTCATCATGGAACCTTCACAAAGTAACTGATGGAAGCAGATGCAGAGATCCACAGCGAAGCCCTGGGCCAAGTTCTGGAGTCCAACTGAAGAGAGGGAGGAGGGACTACATTTTAAAATGCGGGGTCAAGATCATGACAGGAAAGCCCATAGAGACAGCTGACCTGAGCTAGTGGGAACTCACAGACTCCCCACTGATAGCTAGGGGCCCTGCATAGGGACAAACCTAGGCCCTCTGAAAGTCGAGGGGACAGTTGTGCAGCTTGGTCTGTTTATGGGCTCTAGCCAACAGGACCAGGATCTGTCCCTGGTGCATGATCTGGCTTTTAGAACCTATTCCCTTTGATGGGATGCCTCTCTCAGCCTTGTTGCATGGGGAGTGGGGGGGTGGTAAATTGAAGGTGGAGGAAGGAGGGGGAAATTGTGGTTGGCATGTAGAATAAATAAAAAGATTAATAAATAAAATGGGCTGGGGATGGATTTAAGTGGTAAATCACTTACCTTACATGTGATCCATGATGCCTGGATTCAATGCCCAAGACTACTTAAAGGAAAAACCTGGGAAGATTTATCTCAACAGCAGAGAACTTGCTTTAATGCATAGAGTTTAATTTCTCGTCCACTGGAAAATAAAAGAAGAAGAAAGTGTGTCAGGTTGTTGGGGCACAAATCTGTTGCTGAAGGTACATAGAGAGTTAAAAGCCAGCCTGAGCAACATTGAGACCCCAAGATCCTTTGAAAATGATGATCATAAACATTGAAATTTTACTGCATGAAATTTACTTTTCTGTAAGTTAAGAATATAACTCTCAATTTAATGGCAAAACTGAAACAAATATATTTAAGTATGAAATGCTAAATGCTTTTGCTCTGCCCCCAAAACAGGCAAGGAATTTTATTTTTCCAGATCTACTCACCACTGTTCTGTGGTGCCATTCAGTGAAATATAGGGCACGATTGAAAGGGGAAGCATTTAGGTTAGTATGGAGGAGGTAAAATTCTCTTAGTGTTTAAATAACACTATCAGGCTTCAAGAAAAGCACACACAATTAATTTAAAAGTTCTTAGGAAGGTTTCCAAATTAAAAAGGTCACAACACACAATGTCCACAGACATAAAAAGAACCAATTGCAAACACCTCGTGTCTATAAACAAAGTATTTGCAAGAGCTTTCTTGTTGAAATCTTTAGGAGTCTAGTGAAAAAGTTAAACACATGCATGATTATAGATTGTAATACACATTATTTACATATTAGTTCTCTTCAAATACATTTTTGTGTATATAAATAAATCCCTATGTATCACACACATTGTATATATTACATACTATATATATTTATAGTTGTTCTTTTTTTAAAAGGAATCTCCAAGTTTCTTTTGGAGAAACTTCTGGAGGCTTATTCTAAATTTTAGATAGAAAAATAAATGACCTAGACTCAATAAGAAAAAAAATTCAAAAGGCTAAAGGGAATAGGAATTGATTTTAATCTATATTAAAACATGCAATAAGACCAATTATTGTTGCAGAAGTAATAAAAGAAATATTGGTTGCAAAACAAGTGCAGAAATGGAACTATCCTTGCAAAACTTTGATTTCTTTTCACCTCTGAAGTTTCTACTTTGTACAGTTCTTTTTTCTTTTTCTTTTCTTTTTTTTCTATTTTGTGTTTCAGTAGACAGAAGTGGTAAAGTATTGAGTTGAATTTATCTAATAATAGCTTATTTTAACTTATTTTTTTACTGAACCATATTCTTTGCCTTTGCCATCATCTTTGTTTCAATTTAAAACTTTTAATTAAACATTTTAATATATTTACAAAACTAAATCTCTGTCATTTAAGTTGGCAGTATAATACTTATAATAGGCTGGGGATAACAGAGGAGGAGCTGGACCATCAGGCACCATGATATAGCTAGATAAATGATTAGGCTGCGGTGTTTTGTGCAGCACAGTGACTATAGATAATAGTACTATTGTGCTATTGATTTTTCTACCTACATGTTTTTATATGCGTAAGGGGACATTGGCTCTTACTCTATTTTTATACCTCTCTTCCTGGAGGCAGGTATCCAGTGACTTGGGCTTTTTAAGTCTAGCAATTTTTTTATATAACTTTGCTCACTGGCAGTTTTAAGAGCCATGCTTCTTCATTATCCATGAGACATCATTTGGAAGCACTGGACAAACAAAGCATTAAGGACCCTGGTGTGGGCATTAGTTAGGCACTCTGGTCCCTTCGATAAGGTAAGCACTGTAAGCTTCAGCTGGTCTCATGGGATTATTCTGAAGATGAAATGAAGTAATGAGGTATTTCAGACCAAACACGGAGGACATTTAGTCAGGCTAGCTGATTCATCACGTTATTGCTTTATGGGTATTGCTAAAAAGAAACTGCTTCTCACGATCTTTATTAAAACATGTTTTAAAGAAAATGGTACACGTTTGGATCTCCCTACTGCAAAGTGTATTTATGGAGGTGTTCTGTATTTTCAATTAGTATTATATACAATAACTGATAACATATGTGGTTGCATCACAAATTATCAATAGCACCTCTTCAATAACAAACTCTCAGATAGGGTCCCTGCTGTCGAAAGCAGATTACCCTGGAATGGTTTGCCTAAAAGCTTGTTTTAATGGCCAAGAGTCTTTGCACAAGACAGGAATTTCAGCACGCAATAGATGTCACAATGAGACAAATGATGTTACAATGAGACAAATGGGTTCCAAAGAATAAATCTTCACAATGGAAGACCTTGGCTCTCTTTTGTTTTATGTCTGTGTCAAAATCAAGAGGATGTTGCCTCTTTGCACCTGACCACAAGGCTTTTGGCAGAAGTCACATTTCTGTTGGTGATAGGTGTTTTGGAATGTTGAAGCTGCCTTAGAAAGAGAAGGTATGAGTGGACATAGTTCCAGAAGGAAGAGATTCCTCTGCTTGGCTTCAGTATCTGGTGTCAGGACGCATTACGGCATCATGAGGCAGAAGAAAGAGAACGGGATGAGTCTTAAAGGAAAGAAAAGAATTTGAAGTCTATGTTACATCTAGGACAAAGTTCATTCAATTTCAATGTGTAACACACATTAAACCCAATACATGGAGATTATTGATATTTATGGATTATAATTTTTATTTTGCATTACATAGGATTATCTACACACAAAAATCTCTGCCCTGAACTAAATGCTAGCTTTTAAGATGTATCTGCTTTACACCATATAGATGTCTGTGCATTTTTGCTGAGACCTGTATGTATGAGTTCGTGTGGAGGCTAGATCAATACATTGGGCATAATTTTTTTTCTTTCTTTCTTTCTTTCCTTCTTTCTTTTTTCATACAGTGTCTTTCACTCAACTCAGAGCTCACTGGTTAGGCTATACTGGATGGCCAGTATATATGGCTCTAGGATCCCACCATCTCAACCTCCCCATTGCTGGGATAGGTAAATGCTTCCACACCTGGCTTTTACACATGGATTCTAGGGATCTTAGTGCAGGTTATCACATTTGTATGAAAAGCACTTTGCATTATCTCCCACATCTTTCACATATATATGTATGAAACATTACTGACATTATTATTAATTTTTATTATTACGTGTGTGTATGCTTGCATGCATGTGTATATATGTGTTCCAAAGCAAACAGAGTGGAGGTCAGTGACCAACTTGTTCCCTCTACCATCTCTGTGTCCCAGGAGTTGAACTCAGGACATCTTGGGAGAAAACACCTTTATCCTCAGAACCATTTTGCCAGCCTTCCCCATCTTAAAAGTAAAAAATACAACTCTTTCAAAATAATTTTATGCTGCTATTTTCTTTATCTATTGCTATTTAAAGTTAAAATACAGAACCGAAAACAATCATTTTATAGTTTTTCCCATTGAACTAAATTTATCTATGTGAACTGCAGTAAATTCACAGGCATTTCTAGTGTGATGTTTAGCTGTTCAGCATCTGTATATAGTAGCTTTGAATTTCCTCATCACTTGGTAGGAGAATCCAATCTACATCTCCCTCTAAGCTCTCCCCAGAGCCTCAACTGCTAAGAATTGCTGAGCTGATTCAGCTGGATTTTTGGATCTGTAAGTTTTTCTCATCAAATTAAAAGTAAAATAAAACCCTGCCCTGGACTCTTATCCCATCTGATTTCACTACATGATACATTCTTTTCTATTAGTCTCTCAATTTATATCTTGCTGCCATGGCAACCAGCAACTTTTAGCAAAATCTTTAACACCAAGTTTTCACTTTCAAAAAGATAAATCTGCATGGTATGTAGCTCTTTTCATTTCATGCTTGAAATTTGCAGGAAAATCTAGCCCATGTCTTTCAACACAACATATATTTCCTTTTATTTTAACATCTTTTGAGCGACTATGTATTTGTTTATAAAATATAGTTATGACTTTGAACAAAATGCAAATTCCTAAACACTTTGTTTTGCTTCCAGAAAAGCTAATTTAAGGACCAATTTTATTTCTAGAAAAAAAACTTTTTGTTTTCTATAAACTATGTAGTCAAGAACAATAGATAGCTATTCTTTACGTATATTGACATAAAACAGATCATGTCTACAGTTGTCCTTAAAACACTGATGAAATTCAGCTTGTTTTGCTCCTGTAAATGAGATCCAGTCACCCAACAATCTATATGCCCCATCTAGGTAGATATGCTGGAGTTAGCATTCAAGTTGGAAGGAGTCCTTGGGCCCTATTAGTGGGCTTGAGAGTTTGGATTTCAGTTGTTTTGTTTGACAAGAAGTACAATTATTCTTTTTCACCTCTGAGGGAGAATGAAGCACATATTTCCAGGATCCTATGAGCTCTCGCATGAAGCTGTTTTTCTTAGCAAGTGGTTTGTGTAGGCCAGTGAAATTAATGGGATTTCTCAAAGAACCATGAAAACATTTATTTTCCAAGGCAAAGAAAAGCAGGAGCAAGTTTCTATGTGTATAATACAACACAAGGGATACCTAGTGTGTGAATTGTCTTTTTCGAATCCATTCCCTATGGAGGGATAACTTGCTCAGCCTAGATACAGGGTGGGGAAGGCCTTGATGATCCTGCCTCAAGTGATGTGAGACTTTGCTTACTCCCCATGGGAGGACTTACTCTCTCTCTCTCTCTGAGGAGCGGATGGGGACTGGGGTTGGGAGAAGATGGGGGAGCAGGAACTGGATTTTTCTACATCCCAAGTATGGTAACTCATACCTGTAACTTTATTTCTAAGTTTGAGACCAGAGAATTATAGTGAATTTGAGGCCAGTATAGATTATGCAGCGAATTCCAGACAAACCAGGTTAAAGAATGGATTTTCATTAAACTCCCACCACAATCTTTTTCATCTATTTATGAAAGAATTTGTAAAACTAGTATTTATCCCTAGTGCCTAAACTAGCTTTTTTGAAGCCCATTCCCTACAGAGGGATACATTGTTCAGGCTAGATACAGTGCAGCGGGCCTTGGTCCTGTCTCAGAGTGATATGACAGCCTTTGTTGACTCCCCCTGAGAAGCCTCATCCTCTTTGAGGAGTGGATGGAGGGGTATGAGTGTGGACAAGGTAGGGGGAGCTGGAGGATGGGAAGAAGGAGGAACTGGATTGATATGTGAAATAAATTTAAAAAAAAAAAACATAGGCAGTTTGGATGCTCACCTTACTAGACCTGGATGGAGGTGGGTGGTCCTTGGACTTCCCACAGGGCAGGGAACCCTGATTGCTCTTTGGGCTTACGAGGGAGGGGGACTTGATTGGGGGAGGGGGAGGGAAAGGGGAGGTGGAGGTGGGGAAGAGACAGAAATCTTTAATAAAAAATAAATAAAAAAACATTGAAAAAGAAAAGAAGAAGAGGAAAAAGGACTGCTGAAAGTTTGCGGCCAAACTACTCTTGATCATGAGCTCAAGGCCAGCCAGGGCCTCAGAACCGTGTCCTGGCCCAGGTGAAATAAAACAAGGTATCTAGAATATTTTTTATGCCATCACAGGTTCTGGAAAACTTCTTCCTTATTGGATCAAATCACAATTAATTAGCTTTGCTCTACTGTTTTCCCAGTCTGAAAAGTAGAAAAGACATCTACATAGTTTACTTCAAATGTCAGTAGAAATTCGAAGAGAAAAGGGCAGATGTAAGATGCCTTGTCAGGTTACAGGGCTAACTTAATAGTGCAGATGCAATGGTGTTAAATATAATTAACAGCCAAAGTAAAACAAGTGAGAAACAAAAGCGAGCTTGGAGTGGGACTCAGGGAAATCCCATATTTTACTGCTAGGACCATTCTATGACCATAATTTCCCCTCAACTATGAAACACACGAAATCATTCAATCATAAATGTTCCAAGCATTGTCCCCTGAGAGGTCACTCATTTTTTCCTAGTGAATAGTTTTGCTCTTACCAATGAAAGCCAATTATTACATGACTAATTTGTGTGTGTGTGTATGCATATGTTTTCCCATATGCCCGTGTGGGTTTGCATGTATTCTTTTCCAAACCTTCCCCGAATCCTTTACATAAAAGAAACAGAATAAAAACACAATGTTGTCCCACTAGGCTATCCACAGTGACCACTGTAGATATTTCCTCTTCTAAAAAACCAATATGCATAGGGGTTTGGATTTGAACCATCGATCTGACCTCTTTAGAGAACACCATATCTTCTCTGGCTCCTCATCATGTTGTGTGTGCTTGGCTTGTATTTAGCAGCTTCCCTGGGCAGGTCTAAGCTGCTGAGAATTGGATTCAGAACATGGCTTTATATACACAATAGCTGAAGACTTAGAATCTCAATTGGGTTTTCATATTTAGATCTTAGTTAGGAAAAGAAGCAGATGCTGTATCTTTAGTCTTACCACAGATCATTCTACAAACACTGAGCCTTCAAAGTCAAGATAGATATTTTTCTTCACATCACAGTTGACTGGTTAAAATTGTGTTATGCTGAAGTTTGTTCAATTGAAATAGATTGCAAAGTAAGAACATAAAATTTATCTTCTGTTCAGCCACCTGCTAAAATAATTATTGTAGAGGAATATGAATCCACTAACTACCTACTTTTGTTACTTTGGACGTTAATAGAGAAGTAAAAATGTATGAAAGTTTATTTTTATTCTGAAGAGAGAAAAACATCCCATTTTCTGGTGAATCGACAGAATTTATCCAAGTTAACTGGGAGAGAAATGTGACAGGAGACCTTTTGTCTTTGGAAAATAATTGCAGAGAAAAATAGTTCACCTGGTTATACAAACTTTGCAAAGAGGAAGGTTGGGATTAGGGAAAGTTAGAGATCCCTGGGACCATTCAAAAATAGGGTAAGCAGAAATCTATGAGGATGAGCCCAGCTAAGACTCCTAAAAATGGGAGATTCAAAGCCTGAGCTGGCTATCACCTGTAATCAGGCAAGACTTCCAGTGGAGGGATTGGACATCAACCTAGCCCCAAAATCTTCAACCTAAAATTTTCCCTGTCTGCAAGATATGCTGGGGTAAAGGTAGCATGGAAATTAAGGGAATGGCCAACCAATGACTGGTCCAGCTTGAGACCCATATCATAGAGAAAGCCCACCCCTGACACTACCAGATACCTAGGATAGAACCAAACACAGCTGGAAAAAAAAAGTCAGTGAAATAATTCCTAATGATATCCTGCTATATTCCTACAGTATTTCCCAACCAAACTGTCATCAAAGAGGCTTCACCCAGCAATGGATAGAAACAGATGTAGAAACCCAAGGCCAAACATTAAGCCGACCTCAAAGAATCCTGTGAAATAGGAGGAGGAAGGATTATGAAAGCCAGAGGGGCCAAGGGCACCACAAGAAAACCCACCAAATCAACTAACCTAGGCTCATAAGGGTTCACAGAGACTGAACTGCCAACTATAGGACTGATTTATGCTCTCTGCCTTTTTGTTACAGCTGTGTAGTTTGGTCCTAGTGGGGCTCCTAACAGTGGGAACAAGACCTGTCTTTGACTGTTTTCTGCTTTTCGGACCTGTTCCCCCTACTGGGTTGTGTTGATAGAAGACGAGATGCCTAGTCTAGTCTTACTGCAACATGATATGATATTGCTGGCTTGATATACATAGGAAGCTGATGTGGGAGTCCCCTATGTGTGCTGTGATTACCATTGATGAATAAAGAAACTTGCCTTGGCCTGTTGATAGGGCAGAACTTAGGTAGGCAGGGAGAAAACTAAACTGAATGCTGGGAGAAAGGAGTCAGAATCAGAGAGAAGCCATGTAGCCTGCAGGAGACAGACGCTGGAAACTTTACCCAGTAAACCCCTGCCACATGGCTATACACAGATTAATGGAGATGGGGCAAATTAATATGTAAGAGTTAGCCAATAAGAAGCTAGAGAAATAGCTTCATAGCTAGAAGGTAAATGTGGAGTGAAGAGACTACGTTTATTAACCATTTGTTAATAATTTCTGTGTCTACCCTAATATCTTTTAAATTACCATGGAAAAATCTTTGAAATATATTAATGAGCCACTAGTTAATGTAGCTAATGTAGCCACTAGTTGCTACAAATCCCAAGATTAAGAATGTTATAAAATATTATTTGAATGCTATAGTGAGGATTTATTCATTCTTCTGCAATCCATGTACCTGATGGCCCTACCAATGTATTTGGTAATACATTCATTAATTACTTTCTCTTAGTATATAACCAGATTCCATGTAGCATCTTCCACATTAGAGCACGGTATTCAAGGCAGCCAGGACCCATGTCCCTGGGTTGACTCATTTTTAGCAAAGAACAAGCTCTCTCTTGTTGCCTTTGAAGCCAGAGATATGTCTCAAAATGTAGTCTGTAGACTCCTGACGTTCCTAGAACCGTTTGAGAAATGTCAGAATGAGTTTGATAATGTTAAGGCATATTCACCAGACATTTTCCTGAAAATAAATAAAATGACCTTGTCACACTGCTGTAAACAATTGACAGAATTTACTGCCGGTGGCAAAAATTCAAGCTTTGAAATGAAAATCAGAATTTTGGGAAAATTTGAATCAACTTCGGTGAGCTTGGCAGTTTCTTGATATTTAGAAGATTTCCAGTGAAACTGGAATGATATCAATGAGTGCAATTACTTTATAATACACAATAAGACACGTATATATTGGAAATATCTTCATGCTTTAATGAACTGATACATCTCATATAACCTAACCATAGCATTAGTAAAGCATACAGGAGTAAAAACTGCTTACAAAGGACAAGTTAGACCACAGGTTTTTAATTTAATCAAATGGCACTGACCTTTCATTTCACATCTACCCTGCAAGAAGCTATTATTTGTCGAGATTGGCTATAGAAGCAGAGAGAATTATTCACAACTACTGAAACCCTGCCACTAATATGTTCCTTTTTTTTTATACTCCATACATCTGTGAAGTATCATTTTTGTCACACTACAAACAATGTATTACAATGATGTAAATACCGTAGCACATATGAGAATTCCATTGATTGCTATTAAACTGACAATTGAAGAGACATACAAAAGTATTAATTCATGCCAGGATGCTATTATTTTGTTTGTGGAAATATATTGTTTCTCATATCATGTATTACTGGCATTAAAATATAAACAGTTATTGATGCTTTGGATGAAGAACAATTTTTTTTGACTTACACTTATCACAGTAAACAGATGTAAGAAACACTAACAACATAATTTCGAGGATTATTAGTCAAGCTTAAGGAGATAAAATGGATGAGAGTCCACAGGCATGTGAAACACTGTGCTATTGAACCTGAGTTGTATTTTGTTTGCTTGTTTGCTTGCTTGCTTGCTTGCTCATTTTGATTTTTTGAGACGGGTTTCTCTGTAGCTTTTGGAGCCTATCCTGGAGCTAGCTCTTGTAGATTAGGCTGGCCTCGAACTCACAGAGATCTCCTTGCCTCTGCCTCCCAAGTGTTGGGATTAAAGGATGTGCCACCACTACCCAGCTTCCTAAGCTGTTTTATTTATGGTGGTAAATGGGAGGAAAACTTTGTATTTAGAATATAACTCAACTGATCCTGCTAGACTTGTTCTAGGAGACTATAGCTTTGGTGGAGTTTTATTAAGATTTTCTTTGTAAGTCAGACTTGGAGAAGTTAATTTTTAGTTCCTGTTGCTAAACAGATATAAGTTAGGTACAGATTGTTGCATTCTATATTGATTCCCACTCCAGTGAAAATGGTTTCTGAAGGCTCTAATATATTCATTACAAGTAAGGGAAAAAGAATTAAGGAACAACAAAAGTTCATGGCAGAGTTTCAATTAGGAAAAGGTGAAGAGAAGGAGATGCTGTCTGAACTCTTCAGGGTGTTCATGTGGAAGAAGGAATCACACTTAGCTGCTCCAGCAAGGATAATAAAGACCGCAGTTGGAAGTTTCATGGTGGGAGCATTCTGAAAACAGTTACCATTAGAGCTGCTTAGGGAACAGAATGAGCTGCTTTCTTTAGCTGTTGATTCTGCTAAAAACACTTAGTATATATAAAGCTGATTCTGGGGAGGTCACTCTCAGACACTGCATATGAATTCATGTGATCCATATAATAACCACCAACTGAAAGGTCTCATTATGCCTGTTTTATAAACAGCAAAATTTCCGACGTTTAATCACTCATTAGCTCACCCCACTGATCAGAAAGAAGGTACCAAAGCCAAGATTCTAATCCAGTTCCTTCAATTCTCCTAGTTACGGTTTGCATATCATTTAAAGTAACCTTTCTATAAGATATATGCAACAGCTTGTTATTCCCAGATCTGTGGAGTACCCCAAAAACCAACAAAGAGACTAAGTTCCGTATGTAAAAGCAAAGAGCCTTTATTTTTACACGAGATGCGAGTTTGCTAATTCGGGCTCTCCATGTGCCAAGATTGTATTGACACTATCAGAGAACCCTGAGCATAGTTGGGGTGGGGATTTTATAACAGCAGGGGGATTTTTAAGGTTCAGGACCCCTGATTGACTAACATTTGTCTAGGGGTTTCCTGGTGAAGAGCCATGGGTATGTGCTGGCAGGTGATCCTATCTACAATGGTTGGAACTTTAGAAATTTCCTTTGGATGATCTATTCCTGGGTGGAGCATGGGTGGTCTCACTTTGTGGTCTTTCTTGGAACCAGGGATTGCTTTAGGGTAAACTGAGACTCAGTCCTTCATTTTGGTCTATAGAGCCTGTCTTGGCAAGTGTGTACCAAGATGCTCTGGGCATCACAGGTCACAGATAGAACAAAGATCAGAGAAAGGTGCGTTTCTCTCCCTTCTTGAACTGGCATACTCATTTTCTTCTGATCTCTAGATTTGCTCTCTGGGCTCTCTGGTTTTTGCCTCTGTGGTTTGCATTAGCAAAACCAAGTTCATAGATTCCCAGATTTGACTGAACTACATCATTAACCTCCCTGTTAGTTCTCTAGTTAGACACGAATGAGTCACCTTGGGCCTCCTCAGACTCTATAGTCAGAGTGCTGAGTTGCTTCCATTAAAACAAACTTTCTTACCTACCTTTTTAAATATTTAATTGGTTTTAGTTGAGCTATACATTTTTCCCCACCTCCCCTTTCTTCCACCCTCCCCTTCCACCTACATTTTTTTATCCACAGCATTCTTTCTGCTGATTCTGCTTCTTTGTGGCTTCCTTATTAAAACAACATTGCTTTGTTCTTATCTTAATAAGTTAAGTTATATTATGTATGTGGCACTATTACAGGGTCTGGATTAGAACAACAAAAGTTGTTTAAAGCTTTTTAATTAATCAATTATACATAGATGGGACCTTGGCATTGATGAGAAATGAGTTTAAGAACTTTGCTATTTATTTAACCTTGTGTGACTGGACTAACAATTTGTAAACTGAAAAAAAAAAAGCTAACATTTTCTTCAGAAGTAGGATAGTAAGAACAGCAAATCACTACCTAATTTCACCTTCCGTGAGTCTAGGAAAGATTGTATGGCGTTGGAGACATTCTAAGTTCATATAACATGATGCAAGCTGCTAAGGACCACAAGATTATGCAATGAGAGCTCAGCACATCCTTCAGGGGTCAACTCATTAGAGATGCTGACCTCATCTGAGACACCTCATTTAGCAGGGGATGAGGAATAGTGTCACCAGAGATAACGTCTCTTCTCCCTTATCTGGAACACCATAAGAAATACTGCCTTCTCAATGTGTTAAGCTGTCTCTATAGAAGACTTCTTGTATTTAGAGCTCTTTCTCTCCAATTACAGCTTGGGGATTCTCCCCATAGCACTTCACTCTGTTAATAGTTTACTAAGCATATCTTTCCATACCTTGGTATATTGGATGACCCCCTCCCCCAGTAGGACATGATTCTGGCAAGAAAGTAATCACAGTTAATGCCCTTGCTCTCTCAACCAGGTCTTTGTATAAACTTACAAGTCTGCCCTCTGCAATAATCTTCCTTGGCAGACAGTTGGTCAGTGTTAGTGTCCAGGCAAAGAGACCTCATTTGAGATATTCACAGATGCCCAAGGACAAGAGTTAAGGCATGTCTAAACTTGTTGACCCATAGCTCTCAAGAGAAATTGGGAACAAGAGAGTCCTGAATTTATTCTGCCAGCAGATAGGGAAACATTGCCCTAAGACTGACTTACATGGTTTTCTTTTTAAACTGAAGAGGGTGAGATGTCAGGAGTGTTTATAATGAGCTATTGCAGGCTGTGACACAATTACAACATACTCTGAAAACTGTTACTTTCATCTATTATTTCACTTGTGCAATAACAGCTGTGACATCTCCCTATTACCATGCATTTTTATACAATGTGTACATGTAATCTTATGACTGCATCTCAATCTTATGGGCACACCTATCCTTGGATGGTCAAACAGATGACTTTTCATTTGGCTCTATAGTTTTGGTATATAGAAATATACTGAGACATGCTATACAGATCATGACTAGGTCTATAGTCTCACAAGGACTACAGACACCTAAAAGCTTGCTCCACTAGCTATACAGAATTAACTCTTTTTCATCTCAGAACAAGTTCAACTAGACTAAAGGCTTTTTGTAAAACAAGAACAACAACAAAAGACTTCACAGCTTCCACAAGGTCAAAGTCGAAGATGTCAAACCAAGGTTACTAAGAAAAAGCTTGTCACTTCTTTCCTTGCCAGGCTACTAACAATGGATCTGTGTCTCAATGGTGTCATTGGGCACTGTACACCCCCTGCCTGGTCGAAGATTTGCTCCTATGGCCTTGGACCTTTGTGTTGCTATGGTAGCAGCTCAACTCCTTATCACTTCAAGGCTCCTGTAGGAGAAGAGTTTTTAGAATAGAAGAGAAGAAGTGTGGAGGAGTTAGAAGTAGGACAGGATTATTAGAGTAGCAACATAACAATAAAGAGCACTTGAAATAGAGAGTATAACCCTCAGAATCTCTGTGAAGGTCCTTTACAGATCTTTCATCCCCTCCTGCCCTCCTGAGAGGCATTTCACCTGGGTAGGGCTGGAGCAGGTCTCTTGGTCCCCAGAGCAAGCTATTTTCAAATGCTTCCCTTTGTTCTAGTTATGTTAGACATATTAAGATAAGGCAAAGTAACAACAATTAAAAGATACTTGTCCGATTCTTTTCTGATTCCTAGCCAATAGCGAACAGTAGAACCAGATTGATTAAATATATAAAATTAAAATTTTAACTTTATTTACTCTGTAGAAAGAAGCACCAGGGAGAACAACAGAGATCTTTCCTGCTGATTTATGCCAGAATACATCATTTGAAGTAAAACTGTTACTTTTAAAAATGTCATTGAGCTATTTTACCTAGAGTTTAGTCTTCTTTAATTGCATGAGCGATTTTTTTTTATGATACAGACTTCAGGGCTTCTAAAGTCTCTGACAATTTCTCATAGCCTTATTGGTAATGACCTCTGTGGCTGCAAGGTTTCACTAGCAGATTTGGATCATAAAACTCGTGGCCAACATGTTTGCTGCCACTCTGAAGCAATGCCAGCTAAGCTGGCCTTTCAGTGACAGCAATTCTGATGTTACAACTGTCATTTTTAAACATAAAATAATCTACAAGGTCAAATTTTTACATGTTTTAACTATCGCTAATTTAACAAATTATATATATGCATATATTTATTATACACATATATACACATACATATATTCACTTATACATATTTTAATTATAAGAGGAGAGATATTTGAAAGCACAGTAATCATATGTAAACCTGACATTTCATAAAATTAAAGATAATCAAGTCAAAAAAATGAGTAAGGGCATGTATTTTTTTCCTTCAAAATCCAACATGACATATTAAAAATTTGGTGACAAGAATTTGTTAAAAGGTACAAGAGTCAGCTAAGTGCAGAATGATGTAACTTGGAGAAGTAAAATTAAAGGGAGGGGAGAAAGGGGAATTTTCCTTCACCGTGCTTAAAATTTCATTTGTTTGTTATTTTGCTAGTGTGCCATTTTTCCTTCCTTCCTTCCTTCCTTCCTTCCTTCCTTCCTTCCTTCCTTCCTTCCTTCCTTCCTCCCTCCCTCCCTCCCTCCCTCCTTCCCTTCCCTTCCCTTCCCTTCCCTTCCCTTCCCTTCCCTTCCCCTTCCTTCCTTCCTTCCTTCCTTCCTTCCTTCCTTCCTTCCTTCCTTCCTTCCTTCTTTCCTTCCTTCCTTCCTTTCTTTTCAATATATACATGCTGAGACCTGTCACTCATCTCCAAAAGAGCACTGGTGATGCCAAAAGACACAATGGTCTAGAAAGCTGTACACAAAGAAAACACAAGTTCTAGAATCAGTATAGATGCCCATCAATACATGAGCAGATTCTTTCTTAACGTGGTAGATATACCCAATGCTATTTTATTCAGCCATAGAGGACTGAAAAAAAAAGATGATGTCATTTTCAGGAAAATAGATAGAACTAGAGATCCTTATGTTAGGTGAAACAAGCTACTTTCGCAAAGACCAGCGTGATAGGTTATCCTTTCTGTGTGGGCAGAGATCATGGAAGCAAAGGAGAGGTTTAGCGAGATGTGGAGGGGGGAGAGGAGAAAGGAAGTTTATTTGAGAAGATGACGGGGTAGTAAATACAATCAAAAGACTTGAAAGGCATATGCAAAGCTGTCACAGGGAAACAGTATTTAGTGCCCTGAATATTTGTGCAAGCACTTGAAAAGGCATAAGCTGCAAATGTTTCCTGCGGACTTGAATGTTTGCTTTTGCCAGCTTCCTTGCCCGAGGAAAGAGATCTCTTTCCTTCCTCCAAAGAGAGGAGTCAATCTGTGTCTCCACGTGCCATGTTACTTGGTTATAGACAGCTGCAAATTATGTTGTCATACAGGGAAATCCAGGCTTCTCTGGAAGAGACACAAGAAGGGCTTGGATTCGAGTAAATTATGTTCTTTATTTTCCTCAGATATCTCCTATGCACTGATGCCTCAATCTATATAACTTTTATAAAAATACATAAATAATAGGAACCAGTATGACAGCTTGAGCCCATCTTTAGGTTGACCTGAGTTGGCTTCAACTCAAACACTGAAAAAAAAAATAAATGAATTCTAGACATCTCCCTATTTTGTAGCTAAAATCCCCACAGAACTAGGACTTACTTTAGCAGCTGTTGAAATAAACAAATGTAATATAAAAGTGGTGAAATGAATTTTAAATAAGTACTTTAAATGCTTAAAGATATAGTTATTCCTGTGTGTAGGTTGATAATATAAGCATATTTAAAATTTAGTAGATGTTTTTTCCTGTTCTAGGACTACAATTCTAATGAACAAAAATCCTTCTCATTATTCATTTTTTTCTTACACAGGCCCTACTACTAACTCAGGGTGTTGGAAACACAGAAAAAAAATTGCTCTAAATTAAGGTTAGAAAATATCTAGAATTGTTGCAGAATTTTAACATATTTCTACCCAAGGAACAATGTCAATGGAGATATAAAAAAAAAAACAAAAACAAAAACAAAACCAACTTTTCTTTACAAGGACAAAACCCTGGAAGCCAGGACAATCCAAGCTAAGTGATTTGGTTCTTAGCATCTTGTCTTGCTGCTTTCTGTCACTCTTATGCTCTTCCATTCCCCAACAGCTCTGTAGCACAGAGGCTAACGTATGTGGCCACTCTTGGTCCACAAAATTTCATTTTGCCCGTGGTTGCTTAGCAATACTTGTTATTTGGGTCTCTCTCTTAATGACATGTTGTCTCTTTAAGCAGACTCCAAATATGAGCTTATCTGAGAAGTCTCCAAATCTGTGTGCTGTATGGATACCTTTACAGCACATGCTGACTTGCTACAATTCAGCACTGACGGTTTCAGTCTTTTCAGTTCTTTGGAACATAACACATTCTCAAGAGAACACCATCTGAATTTATAAATTCTTACGAATTGGGGGCTTAATTTCCAGATGCTCAAGTATTTTTGACATTCCATTTCCATCTGGACCATGATGTTTAACATCTATATAGTGTGATTTTTTTCCCCAATAACCATCAGTCCTTTTAGCAAACAGCATCCAGGGTACTCTTAGAAAAGGTTTCCAGATGCAGCCAAAGAGCCTTGCAAACATAAAAGATTCTGGTTGGCATCCTGCTTCCTTTCAGTCACAAATAATACTTTTGAGATCATAAGAGAAATATTAGTTTGTGTTTTCAATATTTTATTTAGAATATTATACCACTTTCTTAGACCTTTACAAGAAGTGAAATGCTCTATATATCCTGCATCAACCAATATTCAGTAATGATTTGTGTTATGCAAGTTATATAAGCATCATCATTTGGAATAATAATGCACTCAAAGGACATCCATTGTGGGTATTTTTTTTCATTTGTTTGCCACGTTCTTATTGAGAAAAGGCTATTAAACTGTCTAATGAATTTAGTGACCATATAATTATAACTCCTATTACTCAGTGAGAATATACGTAGTTTAATCCTGACTTCAATGAGGCAAGATTGTTTAATTAGGATTCTTTAAAAAAGAATCAACATGATACATCATATATGGAGGCAGAGATAGAAATAGACAGACAGACAGACAGATAGGAAATAGGATGAAATGGAAGGAAATAAGAGAGAAAGGGAAGTAGAGGGAAGGAGAGAGGGGGACAAGTCCAGATGTTTGAAAGATGAGATAGAAAGAGAATAGGAATCAGAATGGTTTCCAGAAATTGACAAACATGATTCCAGAGGTTGTCAAGACAAGAATCTGTAGAGCGGGTGAATAGTCTAGAAATTTAGGGAAGATTTGATGTTGCAGTTCCTTTTGAGGTCTGGAGGCTGGGAGAGAAGCTCTGTGTTGCCAGTTGGAGGGAGAAGAGCATCTTGTAGGAAACCTGAATCTTCTCTCTGAAGGTATTTGGCAGACTGTTATGAGGGTCACCCAAAGAGTAGAGAGTAATCTGACTTACGACATCTTAGAGACATCATCCCAGTAGCATGTAGATTGGTGTTTGTACATCAAACAACTGGGCACTTAGCTGTTACTTCAAGTTAGCCTTCACAATTTTATTGCTATACTTATTTAACTAATAAGGGAACAAAGACTCAGAGATTATTTACAGAGATTAATTCAGACAATAATTGAGAATTTAGAATAGTTTTATAGCACAAGATCTGTTACAAAATCTAGGATATTATGCCTATAAATGTTTAGGCTTATTTGCAGTCGAAGATGTTCGGTTAGAACATATTTATTAATCTATGGTAAAAATATTTATTGAGACTTAATTATGTAAAGGGCATTATGCTGGGAACTGGGGCCTAGATAAGAGAACAAAAGAGACAATTGTTCTTCCCTGTAAAAGTGAGACCAACAGGAAAAACACAGAAAAATGAAACTGCACAAAAGTGACAGAATGATTTTTTTTCCTGCAGTGGTGATAGTTGAACAGGGACCTGAATGAAGGGAGAACATGAACAATGCATGTGTCTATACTGAAGTATCATTTTCAGTTCCTAAGCAAAGCAGGCACAACAGCCCTGAGATGGATGGGACAGAAAAAAAAAAAACCAGTGTGGCTAAAGCAGAAAGAATGGAGCAGACTCATGGAGTAACATCATCAACACACGAAAACGGAACATAATTGTTCTTAAGACAGAGGGAATGTAAGAATGGTCAGATTAAAAGGAAGTTTTTTTTTTGAAGAGAATTTTGTTCAATAAAATTTCTGAATAGAACAAAACCAAAACAGAAGAGAACAGGAACCAGTTTAACAGCAAAGAACTGGCCTAACTTAGAAGCACTGGAAGTAAAGATATATCAGTAAAGATGGTAGGAGGGCTTATCAATGCAGAGAATTCATTTCAGGAATCAGGCTGATGTCTGGAGGGAGAGGAAAAATGGCAAATGAAAACTTTGCAGCCCAAATGAGGAAAATAAAACAATTTTTTTTAAGATTTTGGTGGGAGGTCCCATTTATTCTATTCCATTGGTCGACTTCAGACCCCAAAAGAGGAACATGGGATGTACTCACTCATAATTGGTTTCTAGCCTATAATACGTGATCCTTAGAGAACCTAAATAAGAAGGAGAACCCAAAGAAAAACATATAGTCATCCTCCTGGATATTAACCTTCATCGGGCGATGAAAGGAGACAGAGACAGAGTCCCACATTGGAGCACCGGACTGAAACCCCAAGGTCCAAATCAGGAGCAGGAGAGAGAGCACGAGCAAGGAACTCAGGACCACGAGGGGTGCACCCACACACTGAGACAATGGGGATGTTCTATCGGGAACTCACCAAGGCCAGCTGGCCTGGGTCTGAAAAAGCTTGGGATAAAACTGGTCTCGCTGAACATAGCGGACAATGAGGACTACTGAGACCTCAAGAACAATGGCAATGGGTTTTTGATCCTACTGCACCTATTGGCTTTGTGGGAGCCTAGGCAGTTTGGATGATCACCTTACTAGACCTGGATGGAGGTGGGTGGTCCTTGGACTCCACAGGGCAGGGAACCCTGACTGGTCTTCGGGCTGATGAGGGAGGGGGAGTTGATTGGTGGAGGGGGAGGGAAATGGGAGGCGGTGACGGGGAGGAGACAGAAATCTGTAATAAATAAATAAATAATTAAAAAAAGGTTTTGGTGGGAAATGATTTAAAGCTAAAGAAGAATCAAAATGACGAAGCTTCTTTTTGGTCATCATGAAGAAGATGCCATTGTAGGCGTTCTGAAGATCAAAGAAGTATCTGAGAATAACAATTTTTTTTTACTTGCAAGATGTTCTTATTTGCATTATGACCTCATAACTGTTTATTAACAACAACGATAACACATTCTTATTAGAAATGAGAAGACTGAAATAGGACCTATCAAATTATTTAGCAAAAGCTACATCGCTAATAAAGAGTTAAGGGGGCAAGAAACCCAATCAGGCTGCTTCCAGCATCCCATCTTAACTAGACACCTCCCAAAGGGTTTGGTAATCCTTATCATCAAACAACATCTATGGAACCTGGCCAATTTGAGATTGTGTTCAAAAAACTTAAAGAGAAATGTATAGCTTTGAAGAAAATGGAAAAAGAAATTCCATGAAATTTGGAATATAAACTACAGGAATGTTTCTGGATTTGGCTGAAAGCCACAGACCCAGAGATAAAGAAGAGTTCTGGAAATGTCTGATTTCGAAGGTGGAGCAAGGAAGACATCAGGGAGATCTCCAGTGCTGCGAACATGCAGCGGTTAGGAATTTGCAATGAGGTAAACACAAGCATGAACAATAATATGGGAAGCAGGGATTCAGTTTCATTCAATTCTACAAAGGATGAGGAGACCCTTTCCCTCTTACACATAGCAGAAGTCAAATAAATATACAGAGACAGTGAGAGCCAAGGACAAAGTAAGCATAGATTTGGCCTGTCTCAATCCAAAAGCTATACTGTCTGTTCTTCATGCTGCCTCAACTTTTGGGAAAGGGATCTTAGCATGCCATTTTGAATAGTCTTCTCTAGGAGTCTCCTGACATTCAAGTCAGAAAGTCACTTAAAGACTAAAAACATACACTAAGGAATTATATGTAAAATAATAATACTGTGTATATCCAACTGTGAGACATTTACAAAGAGATGTGGCCCTGAAGTGATACCTGCAGGGTTGGGGTGTGGATAGGTTCTAAGAGTTCGGGGAAAATGAAGGTGAAAACTACACTGATATAGAAACGGTTACTTTTTTATGCATAAGAGTTCTTTAGAGAGAGGACATTCAAAACCTGAGCAGTGGAATGACACTTTCACTGAGCAGTTTCGGCACACGCGAACACCATCTGCCGTGGAGGAGGGATAGCGGCGAATTGGAATAGCAGTCCAGGCTCGTTTGGAAAGCTTGGCAGTACTTCACATGGCACTGCGACTAAAGCTTGGAGGGATTGTGGGCATCCCAGAACTAGCCGGCTTACTGTAATTCAAACACAGAAACAAACAAACCGACCAAAAATTCTGCCCAAGTCAGGAGAGATTTCTCATGGTCTTCTCATAAGGAACGAAACTTCAAAATCATAGCCTAGGTTCCAGTTGTGGTTTTTTTTTTTTTTTTTATCGATTTGGGACAGTTCCATCTTGCAAAATCAATTAGTGGGTTCTATGTGTATGTGGAAAGTGGGGGCATTTTGAGGGAGGTCTAATTCAGAATGTGGCTCCCACAATCTGTTCCACGGTGCACCAGTATCTTTTAAATGGGCTAGTTTGTCCTTATACATTTAATTCGGGTTTGGGAATATTCTGCAATAGAACAAATCATAATAAGCCACACACCGAGGATGTGAGTGGAATTTCATTAAACTGTTGGAGCTTGCTTTTTTTTTTTTAATGATAAACTCTGTGGGGCCAAGCTATCCATGTACAGGAGTTAAAGATGTGTAGGAGGCGGTAAGTATATAGCTCCCTTGCCGTCTCTCACTTTTAGAGACACAGCCAAGAAGCATACAGGGGGTGCAGAAAAGTAAGCTTGTATGGTACACACATCCCAGGCAGCCAACACCAGTTTGCCTAATCCACAAGTGCCATTTGAGCAGATGGAAAAATCTGCCCGCCTTAGAAACTATTCATCCATCCCTGGGGCTTAATTGTCCCAGGTGTTGTGGCCATCTGCCAGATTTATTTATGACAAATGTTTGCTTTAAAAACGGGATGCTAAAGGCTCACAGCTTCTTTAGGATATGGCCAAAGAACATGAGGAATCAGAAATTAGAGCCCAAGTCTTATAGCCAGCCCTCTGGAGTAGGATTTGCTACAGAAAAGTCTGGGGGGTTTGATGGGGGGTGGTGAGGCAATGCTACACGAAGGCAAAGGACTTCTTGCCAGGCACAGGCTGAAGAGAAATCAGGAATTTATGGGATCCTGAAGGCTTAGTAAACAACACTTTTTAGAGATCATAATTCCGTTTGGCGTCTGTGATGGGGGCTAGGGGTACTCATTTAGATTTATGCTACCGAAGACTACAGAGGGGCAAACAAAAGGAAGAAAGAAGAAATGACGGCTGATGAGAATTCTGGGCTAATGGCATAAATCCTTTCTGGTGGGTGACCATTAAGGGTACGCTTCTATTAAATTACCACACTAATCTTATACATTTGCATAATAAAAATAATGAATAAAAACAAGACATTCTGAGAGCTGCTCCCCCGAGGAACTCATGTCACCGTCTTCTGCCCACACAATATGTCGGCAATTAACCAGAGTTGTCATTTCAGCAAAGAACGGGGTTTTTGTTGTTCATGAAGAAACAACTTCAAAAGCCATTTTCCAATTTTCTTTAAAAGACTCAAGAAAGTTGAAAGGAGTCCAGCTATTTTATATTTCCCTTAGAAAGACACAGTTTAATGGCTTTGGAAATGAGAAAGAGAGACCAAAAGCAATGAAAGAGAAAATAATAAAAATTAAATTAAAACAACAAATAAATGTTGAGGTCGTTTAAGCATTCTAATTCAAAAACCGAGGAGTTAGGCAGAAAACAATAAATGCAAAGCCCTGACTCCATCAAGCGACCTTTTGAAAGTGTGTGCGGTGTGTGAATACATGTGTGTGTTTGTGCATATATGTATGTATGCGTGTATGTGTGTATGAATGTATGTATGTATGTATGTTTGTGTATTGTGTAAACATGTGTGTATAAGTGTATGTGTGTGTTTGGGGTGTATATGTGTTTGTGTATGTGTGTATACATGTGTGTATGTGTGTGTTTCTTTTTTACTATACATGTTCTTAACAATTGCAGTCTTTTTTTGGTCTACTTGAGAACTTGAATCCTGATCATATTTCAGTGTCAACATCCTTCGATCCTATACATGTAATTTCTATTTCTTCCTCTATATGAGCATTTTAAATAATTCCAACTTTCTGTTGTGTAACTGGCACTTCCTACCCATCGTAGTTCTGTTTTCAGGTGGTGACTCCCTTGCAGGCTTCACAGCCAGCAGGCAAAGCACAATCAGGATGAGGTAAGAATGTAACTGAGCTCAACACAATTTTATTGTAATCTTTGCTAGGCCAGAGCTTATGGAGGCTGGCCCAGATTGTTTGACTTTAGCCATACATGAGCACAGCACAACTTGGAGGAAAAACAGTATTCAGATAACAGTTAACTCAGTCCCACCTGCACAACAATTTAAGACATGTTCACACTGGTACTCTGCAAAGTTCATCTGACTTTATCTGTATGATGGTTTCTTGTTGACTTAGAACAATACTCAAGAGCAGGGTTTAGAGAGAGTGGCTGAGGCAAATACAATGTCTGGCCTTAAGAAAGCATAGAAGTCCCTTAAGCTATTGTAAAGTACGAAGGACATCTCTCATAATGGCCTAGAATGAGTTTTATGGCCTAGAAGTAATATTCAAAATGTAGGCGAACGTGTCTGGGATAAATAAAAACAAAAATACAAGAAGATGTGGGTAGAGTCTGTCTCATCAGACAGCAAAGGAACTCCAGGTGGTAAAACTACATTATTCCTAGTACTCCAAGAAGAACAGTTACGTACCTCATTCTACTGAAGAAGTGAGCTGTATGTTTGGCTTTCCTGGCTTCCCCAGTGCTTATCTATGTGTACAGACACTTACTGTCCTCTGCCGTTTCACAGGAAAACATCTAAGGTCCTTAGACAGCAGCCCTACCTTACATAGAACCTTCTACAAGGCTCATTAACTGATCAGAATTTGCATGATTTGGAGAGACTGGAATGTTTCAGGTCCAGAGCCAAATTATGATTTACCTTGGGGATTCTATTGTCCTTCATAGTCATCCCTTATTTCACTCTGTGTCTTGCCTAACATCCTTGTTTTATCTTTTGGAATGTTATAACCTAGCAAACCGCTAGCACTCACCAATCCAAAGGCTAAGAGTGTCAACAGATAACATCTGAGTCTATAGGGGAGGCTTCTATTGCTTTGCAATTATAACCCACCTACCTGATGATTCCACCAATGGAACTGAAGAGTGTCTTGGTTTATGAGTTCCTTTGTTCTGTTTTATAAACACCTCACCAAACAACTGCCACATTGAATCATAGAATTTGGAGCAACCAAAGTCTGTGTTTTGGGGACATGTTCACTAAGAGCTGGGTCCGGAATATATTATTTCTTATCCTCTTTGCCACAATAGTAGCTTCTTGTACCAACAGCTTCATAGTCTTCTAGGAGCTGAAACTTTTGTTCAGTAATGCTGACATTAACAGATCTTGAACTAGTGACAAGAATCCTTCACCTACCCCCTCTGGCATATGTGTTTTTAGATCACCAAATTCTATTAGTTATTAATGTTGAGCTTCTCAGTGATTCATTTTTCTCATTGGTAAGTTTATTGTCAGTCATTCCTAAACCTTAGATAACATAAAAGGACAGTGTTTGACACTTGCTGCAAAATTCTCAGAGCATTGCCCAGGAGTTTCCTCTCATTATTTAACTAACAGAAATCAAGTGAACTTAGCGTAGGATGGGAAACAGTGGTTGTTCATTTAAGTTGCCTAGGGAACATATAACTTAATCTCCCCATGATTCTCTCTTCATGATTTGTTCTTATATTCATATAACATTCTATATGTCATAGTTTTCTAGGTTAGAAGTGATCAAATGTAAAACATGCTGCTGGAGAAGATGAAAGATATGTTTCAATGGAGCATGGTCTGTGCCAAAGAGAACTTACTGTTACATGGAGAGGGGGGCCTTTTGTTTGTTTCAGCCGCCCAGCTAGCTTACACCGAAATAACCACATAGAAACTGTATTCATTAAAACACTGCTTGGCCATTAGCTCTAGTTTCTTATTGGCTAATTCTTACATCTTAATTTAACCCATTTCTATTAATCTGTGTATCGCCACATGACTGTGGTTTACCGGCAAGATTCTAACTGGTGTCCATCTCCATGGCTTCCCTGACTCTGATGTTCTTCCTCCCAGCATTCAGTTCTGTTTTCTCCGCCTACCTGAGTTCTGCCCTATCAACCAGGCCAAGACAGTTTCTTTATTCATTAACCAATAAAAGCAACACACAGACAGAAGGAACTCCTCCATCAATTTACCTGATATGATGACAGACATACACGTAGGACATCATCATACTAGGTAGATCTGCCAGAGTTATTGTTCTTCCCCTAGGTTCAAAAATATTGTGGATTCAATGTTCTACCATTCAAAAATTAGCCATGTCCAGTCTTTTCCTTCAGTTATATATCATTTCACTTAATTTTGCCATTTGGAATTTGAAGTTTCTGTTTTTAAGCAAGTAGTATGGGTCGTAAGAAGTACACTTTTCTTTTCTGACTCATGCACTAAGATCATTCTGGAAAATGTACTAGGAGAGTATAGCATATTTATTTCAACCAATAGATAATATCCCCAAAGAGATACACAACAAACGTTCTATTTTCTTTAAATAACTAACTACCTTAAGAATCACTTACAATTTGGAAATGTATTTCCTTGTTTTATTCTCCAAATGGAATGCATTATTTTTCCAGATAGCCCAAAGAGAGCAGGCATGCTGACCTCTGGAGGTCACACTATGTTGGATTTCCATATATGTTTTACAGACCATGGCATTTCTATCTATGCACCTAAAAATACATTTTCTTTTTGTGTTCAGTTATACTGCTAGGGGCTCCAGAAATCTGGAATCAATCTCTGTCTTTCCCAGTACTCCAAGAGATTTGCAAAACTAAATGCAAATGCTAATTATACTTTTAAATAATTTCTTTACTTTTGTAGAACTATCTAAAAACTCATAAAGCACAAACTGCATTTTTTTTAAACAAGGAGACATTGTTCTAAAATTTCTCCTCAAATACTGGCTTCTCTAATCCTGTACTCCTTTTTGCAGCAGGAGGGGGATTTGCTACTTGTCCATACTAATTACTAGCCTTATTCATGAAGTCTGTCTGTGAGGATGTGATGGGCTTCTTTGGGTGGAAGTGTGATAATCGCACTTGGTAATTTTGCAACTAAGATAATTAAATGGGAGATCAATGAAATGTAGCATAAAAAAATCAAGACATTCCACCTTTTATTGGTTCTGTGACTACTATGTACAATCTACAAATACTGAATAATTCCTTTAGTCTGCAGAGTCTTGGTGTTGTATAGATGCCAATAAATACATTTCTGGCTCTGCAGATCAGAGTAGACTTCCTAAGGAGCATGTCTCCATGAGAATAAATACAGCATGAACTTGTAGCATGATGTATTTCACACTGGCAAATGATTTAGTTAGACCTTTAGCAGGTGTTCAGGGGGAAAATTAAATTTACGGCCTTTGAAGCCAAATCATCTCTTCCTCAAGCCCCACATTAGAATCCTCCAAATAATGCACACTGTATCCACAACAGCAGCAGTCTGGATTCTTAGGTTAAGCAATATTCCCAGGAGCAAAGGGAGGACAGCACTCTTTTGAGCTGTGCGGGGACCAGGCCCTTCACTGGCACCAGAAGACGACTTCATTCCTGTCCAACATGTGCACCTGCCACCTATCAAGGCAGAAATTATGGCTCTTTGGAGACCTCTGCCAGTCAATCTTTGCCCCGACTCTTTTGTCATGCTTTGTTAGCACTTTGATACGCACTTCATTATTCCCGGCGTCGGTTTCTCCAGCTGCATCCGTAGGACATTTGGTGGAGAGTTTGTTTTGAGCAAGGCTGTGGAAATGATGGATGTTCTAAAGGTCAGGATTGCTGAAGACAGTCTTGGTTCAGATGTGGCCGGACTGGCAGCAGAGTACCCCTGCTGCCCTGCTCCTCTATTTCTGGCGTAAACAATTTGAAGTGTATTTATGCTGCCTGAATACATGTGAGCAGGATATTTTAGAAGGAAAAACACTAATCTCTAGAAGGAAAAGCCACGATAGCCAGCCCGGGGTTTCAGATACCATGACAGTGACACACAGAAAAAGCCACCAATAGGCCAAATTTATCTAAAAAGAAAATATACCTCTTCCATAATACTGTTTACCAAATCTCTATACTTTCAATAGAACCTTGGGGATATTTTGGAAAGAAGGCAAAAGTATTTATAATTTTCATTTTAAGAAGCACTATAAAATGGACATAACCAGAAGCTATATAAATTGTTGCAAAATACATTTCATTGTCCACATTCCATGCATATGCTATTAGAAGATAATTAACAAGATTCCTAATAGTAAACAGAGAGGTGACATTTAATTAGAGTATTTAATTTCTCTAAAAAGAAATGAGTTCTCTTCTACCCCTTCCTCTCTTCCTGCTTCCTAAAAGCCAGGAGAGTTCAGGAATGGCTTCTTCCACCCTCAGAATTCAACATAAAATGTGGCTAAATTTATGTAACTACAACAAAGTGGTATAGACTTGGTGGATCAAAATCAGAAATGTATTTCATTTCTGGACAAAATATCAAGGCAGCAACATATTCAGCTCTTAGCCAAGACTCTTTTCTAAGGTTGGACATGGTTACCGTTCTTTCACTTGTTGGGGAAAAAGATGCAAAAGAAAAGGGAAATGGGTAGGAAAGAGATGGGGGATTAGTTAAAGCTTCCTCCAGTGTGCCTTCTTCCATGGTCAACAGTCATTAGCTGAGGGCTCCACTCTTACAACCTAAATATTTCCCCCAAGATTCTATCTCCAAAGAGCATCAGATTGGTTGGTAGGGCTTTATTCAACATGTGAATTTGGGTAACACTGAGACAAAAATACTTAGTCCATGACAAGTTGCAGAACCTCTGATATTATTGTTCCTATGTTGGTTACTCCCCAACACAAATGTCCAGACTGCATCTCAGACTCTTTAACCAATATATCTCTACCCTATGATTCAAATATGCCAGTAACTGACACTGTCTTCCTCTAATCTCATTCTATGACTGTGCCTGTCTCAGTAACCAACATCCATTCACTCTTCCAATGGCTGAAGATGCAGTGCAGTAGAAAAGACAGGGTTGCAGTCATTCTTCAAGTTCAACACAAGAGAAAGTGATACAGATTTAACAAGAAGCAAATGCGGGGGCTGCTCTGGGAGAAAAGTGCCCACAAGGTGCAAATGAAAGGCAATGCCTAGAATTACTGCGGGGTGAAGGCAAGTCTATACTGATGATTTAGTTTTCCTTTCATGGAACCAGGGCCAATTGGTAGAATTTAGAGTTCCTTCTATGTATAAACCCCTCCACCTCTCTCCAGCTCCCTGGCTCCCATTTTACCGCAAGTCTCCATCCCTTTTCACTGAGGCAACAAAAAGGCAACTCCTTACCACAACTCCCCTCCCGCTTCGTGTTGTAGAACGTAATGGAGGGCTGGAAACTGGCATTTATGACTGATGGTATCAGATGATAGAAAAACTATTCTGGCTGTGATTGAAAAAAAAAAACTTCCTAAGATATTTCTGTTATCAGCGAGAGGAGCACATGAACATACCCCAAACGTGCAGCTGCTAACAGGAAGCTCGATGCTTTATCTGTCACGTGGTACTGGCAAAGCGAGGCACAGCCTTCTAGGGCAGCCAAGTAAGGAGGAGACAAATCCAGCTGCAAGGAGGCCATGTCGTCACACACCCACAGTGTTGTCACCTTCTCTGTGTCTAATTAGAAACTTTAGTCCAGAATAGCACAAAACAGATCAGATCTTCTCATCCAAACATGCCACTCGCATCTCGTATTTTAATAGCGGCAGCACTAGTTAGTTGGGAGATGTATCTAAATAGGGAAAACACCTACGGCTTGCTATATACAGGCCTGCGCCACCACGGAGATGCTTGCGGGTGTCTCAGCTTCAAGTGCGCCACGAGAGAGGAGAATAGCTCCAGTGTCACTAGTGGGGGACAGATGAGTGAGGGGACACCAGAAGAAAGAATCCTACTTAAAATGGTACTTATCCTAATTGACCAGTCTAAATCTCTCAAGTGAGAATTCATCAGGTCGACTCTTGAATGAACAGGTAAGTAAAGAACAATCCAGAAACCAGCCCTGCGACTACGAGTGTTGTATTTAGTGAGCTCAGAAAAGAGTTTTGAAGACAACATTGGTAGTTGAAGCAGGACACATTCCTTTTGGCTTCAGGTCCTCTGCAACTCTCCTTTCCTGGAGGACACTATACCAACTGGACTACTTTGAAGCTGTTCCTATATTCAGCTACAAACACACATTGCCTCTTCTATCCTTGTTTGCTAAGTTTCTTTTATTTTGTATTTGCTCATTTTATTTACACATTTCCTAGTTTCTATGACACAGGCTTTTGCACATTTTGTGAATGCTGAATGCATCCACCCTGTGTCCCAGACAGTATTCTAAGTGCTGAAATATGGAAGTAAAACTAGCCCATCTCCTACCTTCAAAGAACAGGCAATCCAATTAGGAAAACAGAACACACGCAGTATGTGTGATCACTGCACTTAATCTTCAAAGAAAATTTTAGATCTAATTTTCAACCCATATTTACGAGTTACAAATAACAAGCTGGTTTTAAGCCATCACGTAATCTTGCTACAGCAGCAAGCCAAACTTGAAATGGAAGTCGCCTTAGCTTCAGGGTCTGTAATACTAAATTGCTATTATGCTCCCCCCCCCAACAAAGTAACACTGCACACCTGCCATTTCAGTATTGTGAAGAAGTAACACACACACACACACACACATGCACACAATTCTCTCCACATGTATATACCCTCTTCAGCTTCTCACTAGATAACACTCATTTGCCTCAAATTCAGCTTCAGAAAAAATTCCTTCAGGACATCTTCTTTCTAGAGTATTACCTACTGATATAGCGGGTAATATGACTAATATTCATCAGCAAGCTGACTAGATTTGGAATCATCTAGATTGGTATAGAGGCCTGAGTTTGTCTATAAAGGATTTTCGGATTGGATGACCTGAAAAAGATCTACCCTAAACGTAGGTGGTATCCTTCCATGAACTTGGGCTTGAGTGAAAATAATAATGATGATGATGATGATGATGATGATGATGATGATGAGCTGAATGGTTTGCTACAATGAGAGCAAGCAGTACCATATTCCTGCTACTACAGCCAAGAGTCATCCCAGTCTCTATGCCATCACACTGTGATGAACTGCATCCTCAAGCATGAGCCAGAATAAATTCTCTCTCTTACGTTGCTTTCTAGGTAATTGCTCAAAGCAATAGGCAAAGTAAGAGATATCTAGTTCTACCTTTTTAAGTCTACCCATTTTCTACACCCTACTCAAAGTTCTTGCACGAGTTCTAACATAGCCCTGAAAATATATCTGTTTTCAATGGTAACCCACGCTCCTGGAGAATGGTCTTTATCAGTTTGGTAGTTGGTAGAGAATAAAGCAATTGAGGAAGAGACCTGGTCAGTCATCCTCATCAACTTAGACCATGACACCCAAAATGGACAAGTTCAGCGGAACCGCCATATTTAAGCTGCCCATGTATGCTTCAGCATTGCCAGGGCATAGATTTTTAAAAATTACAAGAGAACAAAGCCAACAAAGAATGAGATTGTTCAAAGGATATGTAATGTGTAGCCAGAATTTTCATGCCCAGCATTTTCATTTGATAGCCATAACTTAAACCAGGTCACTTAATTTCTGAATTTTTAAAAATGCGTTAATCTGGTAGAAGATTGTAAGTTGTAGAAAGAAGGTAGATAAGACACACCAGTTAAAGCATTTTCTTACATTAAAAATGGCATATATTCCCATCCCTTGAGATTAGAGTTCTCAGGTGACAGATGTCATGTTGAATCTTCTGTATATGCCCCTTCTCTGTTCACAATTAGATCCAACATACAACTAACCCAGGACAAAATTCACTGGCAATAAAATACAGGCTTTCAAATGAATAGTGAATAAAATGAATATTCTGCTCAAAAATTTACATAGAATTTGTTTCAAAATTTTCTGCAAGAAACATGAAAGCTTATTTGAACTTTGAGCATTAATTGGACACCTGTAGTGTAAAAAGGGTATGAGAGAGGAATAGTAAAACTCACTAAGGTGTACTTGAGTGTGTTGAGGATTATTTCGGAGGGGGTATAATTCTAATTAATTTTAATCTATGGGATTTTTTTTACTAGAGACTGTGCTAAGAACAGGTTAAAAAAGAACAAACAAATAATAATAACAATAATAATAATAAAATAACCAGGCATTTGGGCTTTTGATTTTCCTAAAGATATAGAGTAATTTGTACCACCTGGAAACTGCCTGCCACCTCCCATGATAATTGTCAGAATCTTGTTTTAATGTCTCTTCTCAGAACTGCTATTCCTAAAAATTTCTCATTATCTCCAAATTCCTGCTCAGAGTCCCTCAGCTGCTTCTCTCTCTGCTATTTTTAGGGAGTTATAGTATGAAAATGATTGCATCGATCAGCTCAAGCAAAAACATCTGTTCACATCATCACTGTACATGCTCGGTATTAGGGAAATCCACTCGAGTCAGATGCAGTCTCTGTGTATAGGTAGCACTCTCTCCAAAATAGACAAATTATAACATACCGTCTGAGAAGTGCAGTGAGAGATAGAAAGCATTTCGGGAAAGTTGAGAAAAATATTGTTCAGCATCCCTGGGAACTTTGGGAAAGATCACACCAACAAAATGCAACACTGGAAGTTAGTTGAAGTTGTTTGGATGGCTATGTGTGGGAGTTTGTAGTTGAGCAAGAGAGGGGAGGAGTGTTTTCTAAGGCCAAGAGCTATGAAAGGAAGAAATGGATTCAGAAGAGGGTTGGAAAAACAATATGGCTAAAAAACTGATAAATAAATAAAATACGAGGCCGGGTGGTGGTGGCGAACGCCTTTAATCCCAGCACTTGGGAGGCAGAGGCAGACAGATCTCTGTGAGTTCAAGACCAGCCTGGTCTACAAGAGCTAGTTCGAGGACAGGCTCCAAAGCTACAGAGAAACCCGGTCTCAAAAAACCAAATAAAATAAAATAAAATAAAATAAAATAAAATACGAAATGAGCCACATGGTTCATCCACTCACTTACTCACATAGAATAGTTCTGTTTGGGAAATCTCTGAAATCAGGTGTTTCTCTAGGTATCAGATATCTGACTTTATTACAAAGATATAATGGTGCGAGTTTAAACTATTGAAGAAGTGAATTTCTCAAGGGGAACCTATAAAGTGGATGACTACTTAAGCTTGTCCTCAGATGATTATCTTCCTTAATCTACATCCATCATGGACCATATTCCCTTAACCCCCATATCATAATCAACCTTCAACTGAATGAATTCATTCTACTCTTCTGGTGGCTATTATCTTTCCCTGTTATCTCTGCTTTCTCCAGAATATAGGGGTGAAGTGTTATATATTTCCTTCTACCAGTCACTGATGTGGGATTCCCCGCTGTATGCTATGAATACTATTGGTTAATAAAAAAAAACTGTCTTAGACCTACACAGGGCAGGATATAGGTAGGTGGGGAAACTAAACTGAATGGAGAAGCTATGTAACCCTGCTGGAGACAGACCCTGGAACTTTACACCCAGTAATCCACAGCCGCATGGTAATACACAGATTAATAGAGATGGGTTAGTTTATGATATAAGCCAGCGAGAAATATGCTTGAGCTATAGGTCAAACAGTATTGCAAATAATATGGTTTCTGTGTGATTATTTCTGGAGTCTGGGTGGCCAGGAATTAACAAGTGGCCCCTACCACAAATCACAAAATTCAAGGCTTGCAAGTTTAAAAGAGGAGGACATGCATAACAAATTTATAGAAGCAAATTTTATACAATATGGGAGTCTTCAGAAACAAAGATCCTAACACCTAGAGGAAATTGCACTATTCTTCAAAATCTTGTAAGAGAAGAGTATAATTGTGAGGTTTTGATGGGGAACCCCAGGAAGTCCTAATTTTCAGATTTTTTCTGATTCTCTGTAGCATCACTTGATTTGGGGGCATGGCTCCTGTCTTCTGTATCTTATAACTTATGGGAACAGCAGAAATCCTTCTAGATTTTAAGGCTTATTTTAGAGAGAATTCTAGATCCAATGACCCACCTATAGAAGGAGGAAAGGGATTCCCACGACCTGCCTTTGAGAGAACAGTTTTCAGGAGACAGGCTGACAAAAGTAAGACAGCAATCCCTTACATCTCTCATCCTCCCATCCTCCTTCAATTGTAAACACACAGTGTCATACTCTGAGGTATCATCCTTCTGAATGCTACTACTAGGTCAATTTCCTAAGCATATGTTAAGTTTAACCAAAGTTAATTTTTTCCCTTAAACTACAAGCAAAAATAATGAATATATATGATAATATTTAATTTCATTCTTAGATTTTTATTATTTACTTCAAAATCCAGTAAAGTGAGTATAATCATTGTCAATGAATGTTTTGAGCAAATTACCATATGATGAACTCTTCAACTTCTTATAAAAAACAAAATATTTTAATATAAAATAATTTTCCTCTTAGGGTCCTCCCTGAGTGGAAGGGATGGGAAATGAGAATATGAAGAGGCCAGATGGTAGAGCTGGGGGGGGGGCAGAGTGGGAGAACAATGGAAGATATCTTCATAGAGGGAGTGATTATGGGGTTAGGGAGAAACCTAGTATTAGGTAAATTCCAAGGAGTCTACAAGCATGACCCCAGCTAATAATCTAAGCAATAGTAAAGAGGATGCCTGAAGTGGCCTTCCCCTGTAACCAGATTGGTAAATACCCCAATGTCATCACAGAGCCTTCATCCAGTAACTGATGGAACCAGATCTAGAGATCCACAACCAAGCACCAGGCCAAGCTCCAGGAATCCAGTCAAAGAGAGGGAGGAAAAATTATATGAGCAAGGGAGGTCAAGATCATGAAATGTACAGAGACAGTAGACGCAAATTTTCGGGAGCTCTTGGACAGCTGTGGAGTTTGCATGGGACCCAACTAGGTCCTCTGCATGTGAGAGGCAGTTGAGCAGCTTGATCTTTCTGAGTGAGCATTGACAAGATCTATCCCTGGTGCATGAGCTAGTTTTTTGGAGCCTGTTTCCTATGGTAGGATGCTGTGCTCAGCCTTGATACAGGAGGGAGGGGCTTGGTCCTGCCTCAACTTAATGTGCCTTGCTTGGTTGACTTCCCATGGGAAGCCTTCCCCTTTGGAAGGAGTGGATAGGGGAATGTGGGAGTGGGAGGAGGGTTGGGAGGGAGAACTGTATTTGGAATGTAAAATAAAATATGAAAGAATTTTAAAAAGTAAAAAAAGGATATACTCCATATATGTTTCCATTGAAAAAAATAGTTTTCGCTTTTAAAAAACATTCCAGTGCCTGTTTCTCAAAACAATGCTTTGTTCAATGTGTGAAAGTACCCTGTACATGTACTTGTGTGTTTTATAATGAAAATTATCATTTGTAGACACATTGTACTCAATGATTTCCTCAAATAAGGAAATACATGCAAAACACGTGAGATTATGCTCAGTCATTACAAATTCCTCTGTATTTGTTCCAGGAACTGCAAGCCAAGTATGTCATGCAAACAGCTCAGAATGTGTTTGCAACCAGAGAGCGGAGAAAGGAGCCAAAGGGGCAATTAACTGCATGCTCAACACACAGTTTCTTGGTTTCAAGAAGCTCAGAATTTAAAAAGCTAAATCTCTCTTGAGAGTCATTCTAGAAACAAAAGGGTTTAAAAAACAAAAATACTCCTAGAAGATATGTATTTAAAGTGTTCCTTTCTCCTCCGGAATTTCTATCAATGTATTATATCTTCATCAAGAGAATCACCTATTTTAATGATGTTATCACTTGAGGCTCATACTGGTTGGGTTATAACAAGGAAAATATTGATGAGTGTTATGCCAGGATCGAAGAGTCCCCCAAAATGCAACAAAGAGACTGAGTCCTATAAGTAAAAGCAAAGAGCTTTTATTCTTGTTCAACTTTGAACTCGGACTCTCCATGAGTCCAACACATGAGCAGGAGCCTTGAGCTCAGTTGGGGTGTTTTTTGTTTGTTTGCTTGTTTGTTTTTTCATCATACTAGAGGTTGGAGTCTTAGTGAAGGGGAATGGGTGTGCTGGGTTAAGGGACATCAGAGGATCCTATCTACAATAGTTGGAACTTAGGAATTTCTTTTGGATGGTTTGTTCCTAGGTGGTGCCTGGGTGGTCTCAATTTATGGGCTTTTCTGAAACCATGTATTGCCTTAGGGTATACTACTGAGTCTCAGGCTTCTATTGTGCTTGTCATGACTGGGTCCTCTAATGAATATATTAGGAAGCTACTCTATCAGTGGTTTTAAGAATTAATTAATGTTTTTCTAAATATTATTCATAATAATTTTTCAAAGAATGAGGAAAAGCAAGCATTTGAATTTTAATGCATGTACTTAAATGTAATTCCTACATTCCTTATAATATACATTTGTCTCTTTGTTTTGGCAATTTGTTTTATGACTAGGTCAGCATACCCTTTATTCTGATACTAATCTGTTGTCTTAAACATTTTCATTGAAAATGTTATATACATCTATGTCATTTGTTTACTTGGACTTTATATGTCAGTATCTGCATGAATGAGGTATAAACTCAAATTTCAGTGCAACTTTATGTACAGTTTTATGGATTCATCATCATTTTCTCTTTAAAGTGGGTAACACTATTATTTTCTTCCAGTCCCTGGTGGGTAGGTCCAGTTAGTTGTTTTAACTTTTATAGCCATCTTGGGCACTTTCTAAATCAGCCCCGTTCTTCTCCTAGGCTAAGATTGGATTTCTTAGGACTTCATTTGATGCTGTTAAGAGTACAGCAAGTAAAGACATTAAACTTGATGAGAATCTATGCAAATTTGGTCATTCAACTCCAATTAAATGAAACAAATGATTTGCTCTACGGGGTTAAGGATTGCTCAGAAGTTAAAAAGAAAACACTCTGGTGAAGTCTTATACAGTAAAAAGCAAAAAACGAAAAACAAAGAACAACAACAAAAATACTTGCCATACTTACAGGAAGACTCACTCAGGAAATATGGGCTTGTTCAGCTCCAGTGAACCTTGAAGGCTTCAATATGAGACAAAGTCTCTATGAAAAGTCTCCTATTGTTAGCATGGTTTCCTAAACCACTTTCTTCAGCCAGTTGAAGAAAGGATGCTTATTGCTTCCTCCATTTGTCAATCCCATTTGCAAAGCTCTAATTGTGAGAACATTCGTTATGTTCTATCCCAGTTTACAGTAACACTGAAGACAAACTAAGTTGATCTTTTCCCCAGAGGGAAGCTATCAAAGGTGGAAGGTAATAATATCCTGAGGGACAAAGCCACACAACTGGTCAACCTTAGATCTGTTTCTTATTCATTTATATTGGTAGGGATTTCATCCCTATATTTAAATGTAACATAGAGATAAAACAGGGATCATAGTCATGTTGGTTAACACTGAGAGAAAACAATAAAAAAATTACATTACATTTTAAGTCATACCCAAGTGTAGTTTCTGAGATACACATTTTCAGGATTTCAGGGAGTGGGTCTGGGATGTATAGGTAATTGTCTAGGTAGGCTCTAGCTTTGATTTTTGCGTATGTTGTCACACCAAATAATTTGAAGTCACTAGCTAAATGTAAATATTAAACCTTACTTAAGTAAAAAAAAATATTCTTTACCAACTACAATCAGAAGAGACATTTCTTAGGATTGATGCAAGAAAGGAAATCCTGAAAGAAAGTGAAAACAGATTCAAAGATAAAAATAATAAATAGTATAAATAATAAATATAAATAATAAATAGTATAAGCATCTCCGTGCAAAACAAAAGCCAGAATAATTCCAAAGAACAGCAATGGAAAAAGGTGACGAATATAGCAGATAAAACTATGGGGCCCAGGGCAGCGTGGCCACACACACATAATGGGGCAGATGGAGAGTTCAAGCTTAAGCCTGAATAAAGACTCTTTGCTAATACAAAGGAGTGCCGACTTCAAGGTGGTTTTGGAAAGACCCTGCCATTTAGGCTTAACAAAAGCTTTAATCAGTTTCTGCGTATAAGTGATCTCAATACTTAACAAGAAAAATGTCTTTTTAAAGAGGAAATAGACAGGGATAATTTCTAAAAGAAATCTGAATAGTAAGCAAAGAAAAGGGTCATTTTTAAAAAGCAGATACATATGAAAACAGTAAAAAAAAAACCATCATGTATTAGCAATAATGAAAAGTGATCAAGTATGGCCCCACTTCCTACCAGGAACCCTACCAGGAAAGACATCACATGTGGCACAGACCATGGTAAGTGTAGATCTCACCCCTCTTCTTTGATGTTCCCTGAACCTTAGGTGCTGGAGTGTGTTAAAGATTTATCCACTGGGGCTGGTTATCTTGTGGTTAGCTCTTCTCTGCGTTGTGACTGACGTTCTGTAGTGGTCTCCTTCAACTACCAAAGAGGTGGCAAACGCCTTTGAACTCAGCACTGAGGAGTCAGAGGCAGGGGCGTTATCTATGAGTTGGAGGCCAGCCTTGTCTCTCTTAAGGAGTTGCAGACCAGCCAGAAAGAAGAAATGCCATCAAAAAAATTTTTGTCTATAATGCACACGGTGAGTGTAAAAATGAGAAAATAGAGCAGTCATGGTTTACAGTGAAGTTTCTCTATCTGGCAACTAACTGGGATTGTGCAGTCTGCCATATCACAGTTCACCATCAGTGAATCCTGCAAATAAAAGATCATGAATTAAGTCTTGAAATGTTTCGGAGGTTTTTTAAAAAATTTCCTTAAGCAAACCACGGTGTGATTTAGAAGTTTTATCCTTTTGAACAAAGATTTCTTTTTGGAATAAATGAGTAATTGTTGTTGTGAGCAAGAAGTCCTGATTCATAGTCTTGTAGGGATTTTTAGGTATTTGGGTGCATCACACATGATAAAACATAGCTTAGCATGGCTGCCTTCATCAGTCTGAGCTACAGAAGTAAAGAATCACAGATCATAAGAAATTGATATTTATTTCTCACTTGTCTAGAGGCATGAACATCTGGAAGCAAAGATCCTGGTGAGAGCTTTTTTCCAGGTGACAAGCTGACAACTTCCCTTGATATTACATGGTGTTCAAAATGTCTCTATTGGAGATTGGGATGTAACTCACTGGTGGATCTCTTGTCTAGAATGTACAAGGCATTGGCTTCACTCCCCAACACTGGAAAACCAAAACACTCCAAAGTCTTGATTTCCCGGATTGGGAAATGATAGAATCTCTAACAGACAGAGACTAGGGGGACACTTGAAATCACTGACAGCATACTCTCGAAGGGACTTTACTAGAATCTTCTTTTAAAAGTTGACAACAAGGCGAGCATTTTGCTTTTCCACATGTTCCTACCAGGATGTGCTACTTCACTAAGGGCCAAGATTGACAGGGCCTACCTGCTTAGACTAAAGCCCCTGAATCTAAGCAAATAGCAACCTTGTATCTGGACACTTATCTCAGAATTTAGCTCTGGTGCTTGCATAGTATCCTCCCATGGTACAAACACATCTAACCGTACCCCTGGCCTCTTATAATAGTAATAAATGACCAATGAATTCTTCCTTTTTAAAATGCAACTATTCCCCCAAGTTGGTACCTAGAGCATAGTGACCAACTAGATTATTGTATCATCAGGCTGGCCTTAGCTCTACTCAAAACATTACCAACTGGGTATTTCAGTCATTCGAAGTTAGAGACTATGCTTTATATGTCACATGCATACCCATCTGATTTCATGTAACGTGTTCACGTACACCCCAAAAAGACACTCTCAGCAAACATTCCTGATTCTCTTCCTGGATGATCCCTTTGCCTTCCGCCATACTAACCCTGCTGTCATGCTCACCTCTGACTCCATCTTCTCCTGTTTTCCCTTTACCTCGCTTAGCTGCAGACATATTTCCTTCCCTCAACTCTTCAGGCAGGCCTTTGGTCCTCCCCTCTTGGGCTCACATAGGGCTCATTCCCTTGACTTCCTCAAGTTTTGTTCAAATGTCTTCCCAACTAGATCTCCTGTGAGGACTTGATTTATAATTGGAAATTTCCTCATTCCATATTTCTACTACCCTTTGTCTTTTTTCTCTGATTCTTCTCACACTAAACCATGCTTTATAATATGCAATTTTTCCTTAAAATTTTCTCTTCACACATATTCATGTAGTAAAATGCTAGCTTTGAGATTGTTATATTTTCAGTTTTGTTTACTGCTGTCCCCAAGAACATAAAGTCCACTTGCCCTGGGACAGAGATGCATACAATACATGTTTGTCAAGAGAGTAATTAGTGAAGACATACATAATTATACCTTATCTAATACTTACACAGGATCTTTTATCTTAATTTTATCTAATATAATGCAAATTAGTTCCCTTTTTTTTACAAAGCTTCAACATTTTCAGAGAAGACTCATAACTGGATGTTTGCTAAAGCTTTATGCATTCAGTATGTCAAGTTATAGTTGATATTAGACCTGATACTTTTTATAAAGCAATTAATTGTGTCAGGTTTCTATGGTCCCATCATCCACTTTGCCTTCTCCCATCTATTAACCATCAACTAACTGAGGTATCTACTTTCTCTTCCAATCTGTAATTTCTTTCTTGAATTATTTCTTATATTAAAATACCTATCATTTCTCATAATGACAGTCTTTTAATAAACCCACCCAGATGACTGGGGATTAAATACTACTTTGGTATTTATTCCATATGTGTAAGAGAATATGCTGTGAGCAGGAAGATTAGCATATTCCAACTATATAAATCCTTGAAATAGTTTCATCTACAAACAGCTGACAGTCGAATTTGTGCAATATGTCAATTGACAACTTTGAATTTTTCTATTAATCCAATACTTACTTACAAAACAAAAATGAGTATGTGTCAAGTGCCATATTAAATACTACAGATGCTTGGATAAATCTATCTTTTTATGATTCTACAATAAACCAAAAAAATGACCATTTTGTGTTATCTTTCTTGTTTACACCTATTTATTCCCCAGAATAGTGTATAGGAACATAGGAGTGAGGATTTGGGGGTCGAATTAGTAGGACTGCTAGCTTCCTACTGCAATCTTTTCAGTTTGAAGAGTTGGGGTTTGGCAATGACGAGTGGATTGATGAGTGAGTGCCAGTTGATCCCAAAATGTTCAAAGTGATTTAGGCAGCCCTGGAAATAACAGATTTGACTTTCTGCTACCAATCAGAATAGGAGGGCCCTAAAAGGAGTGGCTAAACCTTAGCTTTGCAGGTGGTTCAGATACTATTCCTTGTTAGTCAAACTTGATTCGCATACCTAGGGCATCAGAATTATCCAAGAACTAATAAGAAAGGCAGAGTCCAAGGTGACTATCAATCCGCTAAGTCATAATGTGAATTTGCACGGAAGTCCCAGGTGATGGTACAGCCGTGCAAATAGATGGCTCTGTTTGTCACTTTGAAATTTGTCTTTGTGGTGGTTGAAGTCCTTCCCTCTCCATTGATTACAATACTGATTTGAGTGACAATAAAACTGAAAAAGTCAGAAGTCGAAATCTTGCTCCAGCGATGCTAGCACAAAGCTTTGTTAGACAACGTAGATAAATGAGGGTTTTAACGGAATGATGACAAAGACAAGTGGGGAAGTCACTCAAAAGTTTTGCCACCTGTTGACATGATTGAAAATGCCTTCAAAGCGATTTAAAATCCTCAAGGAAGAATAATGTAACCTGCCAGTCAGGAGCCTTTGGAACACTTGTAACTAATTGATGGTCGCCACTCCAGGCATCCAATGCAATTACTGTTCTGCTTGGGATACCATTTAACTTCAGGGTCATATGTGGAATGCAGAGAAAACTGCAAACCATCAAAGAAGGAAAAGTCCATGGTGAAAGGGAGCATCTCTTAGATCTGAACACACAAGACATTGACCCAGCCCAGCACCACAAGCCTGATTCCTGGTGTTCTGTATCAGAGATATTTTAAGTTGGTAGGATGTGTCAGAGAATAGCTTGCAATAGAATGAGTATTGGGACTGTATTTTTCTGAAAATAGCTAAGGCCTTATTTCTAACTGTCTTACCATAGAAGAAATAGTTGGGGACTTATATTTCACTAGTTGCAGAATTGGATGATGAGTCTTCCCTGTGGACTCTGTTAAATGCTCAGAGCTGAGGATTAGCAATACTAAGGATGGTGTAAGAGTGATGGATGATCTACATGCAAACACATCACACACTGAATAGTATGTTGTGTATTAGACTTAGCCCAAACTATTTTTAACTTGAAATTTAATTTTTCTCTAAGTAAATTTTATTGTTGTAGAAAATGTAGTCCAAATTATGTGACCATCAAGCAATTTTGTTTTTTGTTTTTGTAATTTTCTAGCAATGCATGGAGAGATAATAAGAATTTCTATAATCACTCAATAGATTTGCTGCGGCTGTACTGCTTTCTCATGCCGCTTCCAGTTGCCGTACACACACACACACACACATACGCACACACACACAAACATTATTTATATGATATATAAATTACTTTCACCTACAAATCACTTTGCTTTTGAATCCCTAGGCAAGTGTGATTTAATGGTTTTCTTTCTGCTCCTTTTAGAGAAAAAGTGAACAAAACAAAGATATATATAACATCATAGTCACTGCTGTCAACCTATCAAGCAAGTTTACTGAAGCATGGCCTACTGATGTCATGGAGACTTTGAGATCACATACGATTAGACATTATAATGCTTTTAAAGAACAGTCTGTCATATTTTTTTCTTCTTTAAATTGCATATACCCGTGACATGCCTACATATGTGTAGATAGGTGTATGAGCAGAATACGGTAGCTTGGGTGTCTTTGTTGCCTGTAGATGCATCCGATGTAACTACTGTGGTGCACATTAGTTATTTCCAATAACTCAATTCCCCTTCCCCCCAGTCACATGGCTAGAATTCATTTCCTAGATGACTTTCAAGTTAGAAATGTCTGAGTAACTGGGTTCTATGCTAGAGAAAAAAGAGGTTTTATAAGTCCTGGTTCCCAGATCACCGACTGTACTGAAATTTCTCCTAGAAAGCAAACATATTTATTCTTCCCCAAATCTGCCCATTCCCCTCCCTAGGGCCCATTTATATTTGTGAGCAAGATAACCTCTGATTTTTAAGCCACTATGATTTGAGTTTAATTGAAAGCATAGCCAAAACATTTTCTCCGATAAGATTAAACCTTAATCTCAGAACAAGCATGTATCTGATTTAAGAAAAGATTGCCAGTCCTGATCTTGCTCCTCACCTAATTCATATCAGTTTGAATGTGGAAGAAAATTATAAGCGAAAAAGGAGGAGGAATGAAGAACTGTAAACAGAAACGGGAGTTTGCAAAGAAGCTAGGTTTTGGATAATGGCACCAAAGACCGCCTTTACCCCATGGATATCATTGAGGATCACATTGATTATTAACCTCCTCGTTCTGAGGACTTACTATTCTTCTGATATTCACAGCTGCCTTTTTCTGTCCACTCTCATATTCCCACGTTCCATCTCAAACACAGCCTCCACTCTCTAACAGCTGCTGCTTCAGCCTCATCACCCTGCTAATAACATTTATCTTGGTCAGAGTAACATAGCTCTGAGAAAAATTAAAGTTCAATAGTTTTTAACACTCCCGAATTTTGCCCAGCATCCTTTTGAGACAGCTGCTTTTGGTTTCTAGCCATAAATAAAGGGCATTGAGCATATAATTTGGTATCCTAGAGAAGCTAAATAAGAAGGTGAACCCAAAGAAAAACATATAGTCATCCGCCTGGATATGGGAAGTAGACAAGATGGCCGGGCAAAACCTGGGATCTTGGAGGTAAGGTGGCATGGGGCTAAGGGGAAATGGGGTGAGAAACATGAGAAGGGGAGAATGGGGGGAGCTTGGGGGAATGGGATGGTTGTGATAAAGGAAGGGTGGACACGGGAGCAGAGAAATATATATCCTAATTAAGGGAGCCATCTTAGGGTTGGCAAGTGACTTGACTCTAGAGGGGCTCCCAGGGGTCCAGGGCGATGTCCCCAGCTAGTTCCTTGGGAAGCTGAGGAGAGGGAACCTGAAATGACCCTATCCTATAGCCATACTGATGAATATCTTGCATATCACCTTAGAACCTTCAACTGGCGATGGATCGAGATAGAGACAGAGACCCAAATTGGAGCACTGGACTGAGCTCTTAAGATCCAAATGAGGAGCAGAAGGAGGGAGAACATGAGCAAGGAAGTCAAGACCACGAGGGGTGCACCCACCTGCTGTGACAGTGGAAATGATCTATTGGGAGCTCACCAAGGCCAGTGGGACTGGGACTGAATAAGCATGGGATGAAACCGGACTCCCTGAACGTGGCGGACAATGAAGGCTGATGAGAAGCCAAGGACAATGGCACTAGGTTTCAATCCTAATACATGAACTGGCTTTGTGGGAGCCTAGCCTGTTTGGATGCTCACCTTCCTGGTCCTGGATAGAAGTGGGAGGACCTTGGACTTCCCGCAGGGCAGGGAATCTGGACTGCTCTTCATTCTTGAGAGGGAGGGGGAATGGAGTGGGGGGGAGGGGGAGAGGGGTAGGGGAGTGGGGGGAGGGGGTGATGTGTGCGAGGAGGGGGAGGGAAATGGGAAATGGGGAGGAGGCAGAAATTTTTTTTTTCAACAACTAAAAAGAAAATAAACAAAAAAAATAAAGAAATTTACTTCTAAAAGTAAAAATAAAAACATAATTAATTGAATGTGGAAGCATGATTGCAAAGATGGGGGATCACAAGCTAAGGATCAGACAGAGGTAGGAAGGTTCAAGATAGTCTCAGTAAAGTGTGCACATCACCAGGTGAAGAGGGTCTTATTTTACCTTGCAAAGAAGTTAAGGAAGCTTTTTCAAACCCTGACAGCATATTAAGAATATATGGGCCTATATGCAAAAAGATTTTATAAAGGAGCCCGTGAATTTGAGAAACAGAAAGGGAGGGTATAAAGGAGTATTGGATGGAAGAAAGGGAAGTGGGAAAAATGATGTAATTATATTATGATTAAAAATATAAAAGATACCATAAATTAACAAGGAAAGCCTGGGCAAACTGGGATCCTGCTCATTAGATGTCATAGACTCTATCTTTGGGTAATCATGGTAGGTAATGGGAGAAAAGATGGGAGGAAAAATTAAAGTGGTCTTTAGTAAACCAGAGTGGTAAGTGCCGCCTGTAGGCCATCAATAGCACTGATGAAGATAACACAAAGAACATTTATTGTGGAGTAGAGGATAAAGGCACAAATTAAACAAGAGTCAGGGTGACTATGTAGAATGTTTACCTCAAGGAGGAAAACCACAAGATTAATGAAAAGAGCAGATAGAGTCACAGGAGCTTGAGAGCTTTCCTTTTGTTCTCAAACCTTTGGGTCCACAGATTTTAAAAGAATGAAAATTAATTTTCTGTGTTTTATCTTCACTGTACACATTACATTTCTGTACTGAGAGATTCCAGCCAGAAAGCAAGTGAAGTCTGCTGTAAGTGCAACAAGACAAGAAGCTACGTATTAGGATATAACGCTAATGTCTAGCTTCAGCTTAGAACGTGTCAACTTAGGCATAAAAGAGACATTTGAATGTGATCAACACGAAAACATTTAGAGATGATAATGCCTTAAGATTTGAAAATGAGGTATTTATAAAATACTCATCTAAAACCGAATATAAATCACATAATGTTCGACAGATGAGTTTATATAAGACATGACAGTCATTGATGAGCAGTCTAATTTCAAACATGAATTATAGTTACCTTCCTAAGAATATTTTAAGAAACTATTGTTGTGTAGAAATTAAGAAACATATACCGTAAGCATCTCTAATGTAATTCCCAATTGTGCTCATCACCTACATAATGTTACTTATTTTAAGTAATTCTGTTCCTTCTCCTTCCCAAACACTGCTATTCATGGAATATAATGAAGTGTTTGTTTACAGTAAACAAAAACTCAACCAAAAATCCAAAAGAAAGAACACCCTGTGTCCTTCCGCAGAGGAGTTGACAGCACACACTATCCCTTCGATTTCTCTTCAATATCTTTTTTTTTTTTGTATCTTCTACTTCAGACATGATTCAAGGTATACTAAATTTGATTCTCCCCTCCTGTTCCTTTCATTTTCATTGGCTCCCTTAGTTCTGTTACTGGAAGACCCCTATTATCAATGTCTATAGAGAGCCATCATCCTTCAAGAACTCACTCTCCCCACCCTGAGTACTGTCCCTATGCTGCAGCCCCCACCACCCTTTTCTTCCTTCCTTCAGTCGTATACTTGTTCCACTCTTAGTTTTGTTTTGCTGTGGTGGTCTACTTTACTAACTAGACCTGTTTTTCCTGTTGCCTTTTGATATTGCTCACTCTTATCTACTCGAGATCTCATTGTTAGATTAAATTTAGGATCTTAAGCATTTAAGATAAGAAAAAAAATTTACTGATGTGTTAAATGTACATGAACATCTTTAATGTTTACAGCTTGGTTAAGCCCAAATATCTGTACATAGTTGTGAAACTAGCACCAAAATATGTCACAATCTTATCTATCACATCAATTTTTTATGTCTTCCTAGTCATTGTTATTGACAGTAGAACAACACAAAAATCTATCTTTTAACGAAAAATATAGGCACAGTACAAAATTGTTGGTCACTGATATCATACAATATGGTAAATAAATCCTAGGTTCCTTCTTCTTGTGCTAGTAAATGAAGTTTAATTCTTAGAATATCAAGCAAGTATCCAAAACTCTTTAATGACTATTTCCAGAATATTCATTAAGCTGTGTCTTTACCTAGTCCATTTAATATGTTCAAATTCTTTCCCAAATTTCATGTAGCTTTAGAGCCTGTCCTAGAATTAATGCCTATAACTAACAAGACTGGCCTCGAACTCACAGAGATCTGTCTGCCTCTGCCTCCCGAGTGCTGGGATTAAAGGCATGAAGGAGGCAGAGACATGCCACATTTCCATATGAAACATTTCATGCCATATTCATTATTTTTTTATTTACAATAATGTTGTCATACAATATATTTAAATCATTCTTTCACCTACCCTAACCGCCTTCCAGATTCTCCCTACCTCCACAGCTTCATGTCCTCTCTCCCTCTTAAAAATACATAAAACAAAGACAAAACAAACAAATAAACAAAATCCCAATAAGACACAAAATACCAAAACAAAGTAAAATGCAAACAAAAATATAGAGTATACGTCTTGCTAGCCAACTCCTCCTGGTCATGGAGCCTACTCTGAGTGTGTCCGATATACCCAATGATGTTCCCCTGGAGAATACTGATTTTCCTTTCCCCAGCAGATAGCAATTGCAAATAGCTTCTTAGTTAGAGGTGGGACTTTGCAACCAATTCTCTTCGGTGTTGTAATTTTATCTGGTTTGACAATGTGCAGGTCTGTGGCATGCTGTCCCAGTCTCTGTGAGATCATTAACGCTATTGTTTCTGGAAGATGCTATTTTCTTGGATTCATCCACCACCTCTCACTCTTACAAACCTATCCCTCTTTTAATATACGATGCTTTGCAATGAAAGCAAAGAATATTTTCTACACAATGTGTGATTTATTGATTTCACCGATATGCTCAGGTCCTGTACTAGAAACATCCACCAGTTATCCAGATTCCTATAAGAGTTGCCAACCTCTTTTCTGAAGTCAAATAATACTGCCTCTTCAACTATACCAATACATAGGTAAGGTTTCTTTCTATATGACTGAACATTTCAGGGAGTGAATGGGATTGTCACTAAGTGGATAAACTTCTTTAGATTGGCTGCTGTTATTGTTCCTTATCCTTGGGTCACTTGAGATTTAATGACTCTGCTTCTCATTTATCCTTTCCCTTCTCTTTCCTAGAAAGGGGAAAATATACAAACATAAACCCAGTAATGATGCTAACAGCATACTTTAATTCCCAAATACAGAAAAGTTTAGCTTTGCAAAGTCATTGAGGTCAACTCAGATCAGGGCTCCCCTTCTCATATCCAAACTTTCAGTGGAGGCTTTGAAATGAGCACTTTGAAGCACCTTGTTAACCTGGTAGGCTCTACAAAATGTTCATCCTTTTTTATATAAACATCTGAGATGGCAGGGTTTGAAGTATAAAAAGAGACTTTGCACCTGTGTGGGTTCAAGAACCCACAAATACATTCGATTTTATTTCCATAGCTAGGGATTTTCAGGGATTCCACTTTGTAAGACAAGATAGCTAAAAATGGAAGAATTAAAGAATTCACCCAAACTTCATTGGCTAGAGACTGCCCTAAATGGGAAGAAGGCAAATGATTTGCTTGACCAAGTTATATTATGTCATAAGCAATCAATAGATTAATTCATGATTTAAGAAATCTAACCCAGTAATCCTTAGCACCAATCTATCTGAAAAGCATCAAGTGGAGATATGCTGTGCAGAGCCAACTGAGAAGGTAACCCTATTTGAGTGAGCTCGAACTTAAGGAATGACTAGTCAGTGTGGGGGCGTACCACTGCAATGATATCAGCACTCAGTAGGCTAAGACCATGGGAACATAAGTGAGCAGACAGCCTAGAACTACATAGTGAGTTCTAGCTCAGCCTAGGTAACAGAGAGAAAGCCTGTTGAAGCCCGCAAGCATAACAAAGAAATATCTACCATATGCAGATGTGATTTTTCAGGATGCTAATTATCCATCTGAAACAAACTCTTTTAATGACATAAAAGCGAAGTGGTCCTTTGCCATCACTCCCACATTCAGGCAAGCATGGCATATGCCACCACATCAAAGTTCAGCTCATCAGAAATAGGTGACAGACTAGACCGAGAAAGCCAACATCCCAAAGCCCAGCTTTTGCCCTCACTGAAAGTATGGTCCTCATGCTAGTTACTAATCTCTTTTGGGCTTCAATTTTTTTGCTCTACAGAATGAAGATCAAAGCAATGACCAAACAGAATTACTGCTAAGAACAAGTGAAATAATAGCTTTTTATTAGCAAGGAAACTTCCTCTTATTTGGGATGCAATATCCTCGGCTTAAATTCTAGTTTTACTTTCTCCATCTGGAAAGTAAAAACAGTATGAGTTACCTGAATCCTCTCAATGTTCAGAAAGTCTAGGAAGAGAATGTAGAAATACTGAAACGCAGTAGTAGCTGAATCTGTGGTTGTTCTGAATATTTAATAGTATCATTTGCTTAGATCTGTAGGATCTAAATGATTACATTCTAAACCTTCCTGAAGGCATTACTAATTATTCTTGACTTCAATGAGCTTAACTCACAAAAACAGTAACCACTTATTCATCATGTTTAAATCCCTTCGTTGACTCACAGGCAACTTCTGGGTAATGTTTTAATTTCTTTTCCTAATATTTCACATATATGCAGTGTGGCCTTCCCAAGGAGCTTTTTATCTTTCATGAATGTCTGGACATGTGGAGGATCCACTTTGTTAAGTCACCGAGTATGTTGGTTGCAGTGTAGAAAAGAAGAAAACCAGCCCCTGTACTTCGACTTCTCAAATAAACCTCCTTTACAACACATCATTGAGTATCCAGTTTCCCCGTCACCTCTTTCTTGTTCCAAAATTCAAGTCACTTGTTCCTATCTTCCTTTCCTTCACATCTTTCTACAGCTGACTTAATTGAAATAGCTCTGAAGCTTAATTTAAAAAATGAGCATCAAGTTTATATAATTTGTCCAGGTGAATAATATAACCTCGCAGTGATTATTTATTGATGTGGACATTAAATTTGTGTGCTTTCAGTTCTAGTGGGCTAAACAACATTTAATTTTTTTTAAGCACCTTAATGTCCTTGTTGTGGGGTTTAATTAATAGGAGGAGACAGTGTCGACGAAGCTCTGGGTCTTAACTGGGAGAAATTAATGATGGCAATGAGAGTAGTATATCATCTACAGAGTCCATGATTCATTTTCTGGTACTGGACTGCTTCGGAAGCATATGCAGGTAATTATATAATAATCACGCGCAGATCTCACCCAAAGCAGACATGACTACACCTTGATGATGTGTCTGGTTACAGTCAGCTGCACAGCGCTAGACTTTCACTTAGGTACCAAATATTTTGCAGGAAGAACTAAGCACTTGCTATCTTAAAAGAGGAGATTACAAACAAGAGATATTCAGGATAAGGTGGGGGCTTTTAAAGAATGAGAACATCATAGTTAAAGGTCTTTTTTTTTTTTTTTTGGTTTTTCGAGACAGGGTTTCTCTGTGGCTTGGAGCCTGTCCTGGAACTAGCTCTTGTAGACCAGGCTGGTCTCGAACTCACAGAGATCCGCCTGCCTCTGCCTCCCGAGTGCTGGGATTAAAGGCATGCGCCACCACCGCCCGTCCAGTTAAAGGTCTTAAAATGAGGTGAAGGCAGAATGAAAAGCAGTAGTTTGATCCCTAAAGACTTTGTTTTCCCAATTAAAAATTCCAGGCTCAGGGTGACAGGAGGACTTGAGTTTGATTCCCAGGACTCATGTGAAAAGAAGTTGGGTGTGGTGGGCATAAATTTAGAATCCCAGAGCTGGGGAAAGAAAGACAGGCCAATCTTCCTGGTCAACCAGTCTAGATTAATAGGTGAGTTCTAGGCCAATGGGAGACTCTTTCTCAAAATAAGATGGATAAAATCCTTGAATAGTGACATAAGGGTGTACTCTGAACTCCGTTCTCTCTCTCTCTCTCTCTCTCTCTCTCTCTCTCTCACACACACACACACACACACACACATACACACACACACACACATTCACACACTCTCACAGACACATACATACACACACACACACACATACACACACACACACACTCTCTCTCTCACACACACACATGGTGAAGTCATTGTGAAAATAAACATACAAATTTTCACCCAGTATCAACCCAGTGTATTGGAAAGGGTATTCTGAGACACAAGTGTCTATCAAACCTGCAGGCTGAAGAAACAAAAATGAGTACGAAGGTGATTTCTGACAGAAGAAGTAATATGCAAACGGAGATCAATGCAGTTACAAAGCCTGCAGTTGTACACTTCACTCTGGCAGTGTCGGGGAGGGGAGGTCTGATGGGAGACGAAAGGGGAAGCAGAACATGTGGGCATGAATGGTACTAAGATGAGCTTGACATACGTAGATACCACTAGTCAACTTTAGTCTCAGGACAAAAAGATTAATTAATGGAATCACTTTGTTTGTCTGCAGGAAGTCTTCCTCTTGTGCTCAGTGGAGAAAAGTAAAAGTCACTATGATACATTAGAAATTATTTAATACACACCTTTCTTAAGTGTCTACTATATGCAAGGTCCTATAGTAGGCCGTACAAGAGACAAGAAAAAAGCTAGTAATATCCTCACGTCTTTGTTTCATTATTTGTGTGATTATTATTTTAATTAATTGCCTACTATGTGATCATTGGTTAGGACATAATGCTGGAGCAAACACAAGCCAAGCAGGGACTTTGTTCTTATTCAAATACGTGATAATAAGAGAGGTCTATGGCACTTTGGCAGAACAGAGGAGAAACATCAAATAGCCCCTGTTTCTCTCCAGTGCCTTTAAAACATGGTAGGTAAGAGAGACTTTTACAGAAATAAATAGGAGAAACAGACAAGAAAGGGCAACAAAGACAAGAAAGCCTGCTGCACATTCTGGGGCTACTGTGAGATCTACTAAGTATATAACCAACTCTAGGACAAAAGTCAGACGACAGAAAGACCCTTCCAAAAAGCCTTTATCTCCTCAGTTCATAGAATTTGAGTGAAGAATTAGATATATTCATTTGTTAAATATAAAACTCGTTGCATTCATTTGATAGTCGGTTAAACTGGACGGAGTCTAGGAACTGGGAGAAGGGAGCGTTACTATTTTAATTTTCAATAGCTTATTTCTATACCTCTAATAGAGGTCTGCAGCTGGGAAAGGGAGGCATGATGCAGATAACTATTTTTATTTAAATTGATGTGTTGTATTCAAAGAGATTAGAGCAGGAAGCTGCAGCTGCGAGAGGAAATTTAAAATTAGAGCAGCTTCAATACGGCTACTCACAATTGCAGCCAAATTCCCCCGGTTTGCTCTATAGTAGGCATTTTTTTTCTCCCCTGCATTTGTGACGTGTGTGCATATGCAAACTCACATGTTTAATATTTTCATGGGAAATTGAGACCCAATCGCTCCAGGGTGTGAAAATAAGATGCTTGTCTGTGGGATAATTCTCATTCCGTCCCCTCTTTCTCCTTAAGTCCGTAGCTTTATAATCATGTAAAAACAGCCAGCTCCTACCCGCAGTTCCTACCAATAAAGCAGCCATCGTCGCATTTCCCGGATCTGAGCAGGTATTATTTATTCCATATACAGCAGAATTATAAAAACTTCCCCCTAGTGTTATGTGACCAGAAATAATTGCTGTGTTTCAAAGAACTGCTTATATAACTAAGATGCCCTACATTCCTGCAGGCACCAAGGGTCACCTTGGCTTTTGAAGCCCAAACAAGAATAGTTCAGCCCCCTGCCCCCTGCATCTAAAGAGGTCTGTTTTGTTTTGCTTCTGATTTTCCTTTTTTATGTAGGTCTGGGACTCTGCATGGAAGTCTCAGGCAAGCTCCGTCACAGTCCTGAGTCTCACCTCCAGGAAGGGCACTAGACAAACTCAATGATAATCTTTGTTTGGGTTTGTACAGAGGCTTTCAGAGGGCCCTGGATTGTTCATCATCTCATTCATCCGACATTGTCTGTTCCCCAATGCGACTTCTATGCTAATGACATGCAGACTTAACTGTGGATGGGATCTATATTTTACGGTTCCCGGTCTGGTGCTAACAATGCATTGCATTATCTTGAGTCATTTGAGGATGTTTCCAGTCAAATGAGCTAATACACGTGAGAAAACACCGAAAAGGGTAAGAGCCAAATAATTCAATGTTGTTTTATTTTGGTGCCTTGTTTGACACAGCGGAAGGTGTAACGGGCCAGGCTTTCCCTTCTGTTGTATTCTTTGAGTAATGATCACATTAGTCTCTCTGTGTTCAGCACCTATGACTCTGCCAAGCATATACGGATGCTTAATTCTGAGAATGCCTTTGCGTACAGTCCAAGCTACTGAAACGCAACAGTGTTAGAAGTTTCTTAGCTCAGGGGAGTTCAGGAAGCTTGACAAACCTGCCTAAGGTATACTTCTGCTTGCCCTCCTCTGCCAGGCTCTCGGTGTCTCTGCAGACAATAGATGAGCCATTGGTAAAGTTAGCAGAATTACAAGGATTTGGAAAAGGACAAATGGGTGAGGATTACCCTGTGGGAAGCAGTGGCAGGCAGTCTGGCTTGCCCAAACATCCTTGGCCACTGTTGCAAAGTCTTTTTCATGTGGTAAGTTCTCATCTGGCTGAGAAATTCCAAAGGAAATCGTGCATGACCCAATTTTCTGCCAGTCTTGCATAGAAACACCCAGTAATAAGTCCACGGAGCAGAGAGAGCACCAATTGCTCTCCAGGCTTGCACAGGCCACAAATAGAATGTCTCCCTCCTGCCCAGACATGTGCTGTGAATGGGGTAATCTGGAGACTTGGTGGGTGACTATTTGCAGGGAATAGTCACAGCCCCTAAACTGCATGAGACTAGAAATACATTTGAAGGATTTTTTTTTTTTTGTAGCAAGCATGCCTCGGTTTCTCAGTGAATTCATTTCTTGCCAATGTGATTTACCTTCAGTTCTTCAACATATTCACACATATCACACCTGCTGGGTTTTTAATGTATTTCTGAACTGACTTTAAGAAAGCATTAAAAACTGTATAGTGGTGGCTATGGTATATACAATCTTTAAGTCAGGCTAAACATATCTGCGTCTTCAAATTATTATTATTATTATTATTATTATTATTATTATTATTATTATTATTATTATTATTATTATTGTTTAAAAACCTTTTCTTCTAGCCGTTTGGAATGTCCTTTCTCCCATCTAACACTTCCCATTATTTTCCCAGCATCCCTCATCTAACAAGGTTCCAGGTAACTAGCATTCAGCTCTCAATCTCTGTGATACAGTTTTAGAATTGATATCTGAGTGAGATCAAGGAGTTCTTGGCTTTCTGTGGCTGGTTTATTTTACTTAACATGAGATCTCCCTTTCCATCTACGCTGTTGCAAATGATAGCATTGCATTCCTTTAGAAGGCAGATAGTACCACCGTGCATATGCACATTTACAATTTCTTTATCTTTCATCAGCTAATGACACCGAATTTGTTTCCATTTCTTGGCTGTTACAAACACTGATGTAATAGCATGAGAATACAGTAAATTTTTTTTTGATGTGCTGATTCCATTCCCTTTTGATGTTTACCCAACAGTAAGTTTCATAGTTCTATTTTTACCTTCAGATAGTCCTTCATTCTCTTTTTCATAATGGCTACTGATTTACATTCCCACCACCAGTGTACATCCCCGCCAGTGTGTATCTTTTGTCTTTTTGATAATAGTCATTCTTACTGGAGTGACGTGATATCACATTGTGTTTTTGATTTGCATGTCCCACAGGACTAGAGATGTTGGACATGTTTCACGTTCCTGCTATGCATTCATATGTTTTGTTTTAGGAAATTCCTACTTGGTCTCATGTCCATTTTAAAAATCAGCTCGTCTTTGCTACAGAGCTGTTTCATTATTTTATATATTTTGGAAGTTAGCCTTTTGCAAATATTTCTTCCTGTTGTGCAGACTGTGACTTCATCTTAATGGTTGTCTCCTTTGCTTTGTAGAATCTTTTTAAGTTTGACTTCATTCTACTGGCCTACTTCTTTCTCGAGGCTGCGCTTTAAAACAACTGTTTCAAACTCTCCAAAGGAGCATGACACCCAGCTAACTATTATTTCTGGCACCTTATTTTGACTATTATGTGAGGTCATGGATTTTATAAGTACCTGTTGTTGCCACACAAACAACACTTTGATGTATTATATGAACATCAAAGGATGATGTGTTTATTCTAATTCCAGTCTTGCTGATCTAGCTTTGGCTGTACGGATCTCTGCATCAATTTTAAACAGGCTGCTTATGTTTGTTTGACACCATAGCCACATCTGCTAGTTCAGCACTGGATAGTACCATATAAGCAGCACTACAGGAAACTGTTATTGCTGTATGTCTGCTTTAGTTGTATAGGGAAACCCAACCTTGGGCTTATCTTAAATATGCTGTTCCTGTATTGTACCAAAAGAACTAGGAAATTTCTACCCCCAAAAAATAGTCTACAGTTGTCCATACCCCCAAGCCTCTTGAGGGCCAGGGTAGTCTCAGATGCCTTGCTAACAGTTACTAATTGTTAGCCACTTTGGGGATTATGACTGAATAAGGACAAAACAACCATGAATAAAACAGTTGCAGGTACATATATCACACCTGTGACAACTAATGATAGTAATAAGTGTTACACAATGATCCCGCAATCCTTCAAGGTCAACAATGCTTTGCTTTGCCTACCAATGATGTGACTTGGTTGATGACCACTGTACCCACCCACATGTGATGCTAGTTAGAATGGATATTCCACAGGGTCATGTATCTTCCTTTAGTACTGCATCGGCAGCCTGCTCCAGAACTTCTCTGCAAAGGCAGGCCCAGGGATGAAAACCCACAGGGTATTCCAGTTGCTGTGCTTGCCTAACCTAGCACTAAATTTCATTGCAAACTGGGTCTTATGCCATCCTGCCTTGCCCAAGGTTGGGGTAGTCTCTTCTCCATCCAAGCTGATGCTATAGTGTGCACTAGTATCATGCTTGAAGAGTCTCAGAGGTGTACCAAAGCATTTTTCCATGGTGCTGGAGCAGTTCTAAAACCCCTTATGTAGTCAGGCTTCAACATTGGACCTTTGGTTTCTTTGGGGTGCTATATTGTACCATGGTGGGCTTCCAACAAGAATCTTTCTTGGTGGTCATGTCCTGATCCCAGCATATGAAGTCTTTATCCAAGTTCTGTAGAGTTGTGAAGTGGGGGGTGGTACATTCAGCTATCTGACTAATATAATCCCAGTTCTCAATCCATTAACCCATGACATTAAAATGGACTGGACTCATAGAGCTTTAACTTGTGAAGGATTTCCCTGGGGTAGGCCTTAGAACTACCTTCAAGCTAAATCTTAGACTTAAATTGCCGAAGGGTGATGCAAGTACCTCTTGCTTCTGGAATTTTCAAATTTTTCTCCTTTGATTAGAAGAATGACAGGTACTTATAGTATCTCACCAGATATCATTTGGTCCTGTGAAAGTATTGAAGAATGGAAATAGCTATTGAACTTTGCATTCCTATGGTGCACACACACACACACACACACACACACACACACACACACACTAACAGGTCTTCACCTGCTGCTTTTAATCTGCCTAACTACTGTTTTTCCAGTTTTTAATGACATATAGAATGCAAATTAAGTGGTATTCCTATCTGCAAAAAAGATTTCATCAACCCACCTTTTATCTCAGTTCCCTTTTACCACTTTGGTAAAAATAAACATAGCAAAGCTGGCCATTATTGATTTCTCTATCAATGCATAACAAATATTCAAATGAATAATGTATATATTTAAGAATAATACTTTATAGATGTGAACTCACAAAATTAAATGTAAATCAAGGAATATAGAAAAATAAGCATTTAATGAGAAAGGAATATTATCATATATAAATAACATGCATAGTTTATGCTATAATGAAATTTATATTTATGGCATATAATTCTATGCTGCATATTATACAAATTTGATATACTTTTCAGAGAAAATTTAATTAATTTTCTTCCTATTTTATCAGTTGTAAAGAAAAGATTTATATGTGTGTATGTGTGTGTGCTTGTATACATATACATATACATGCATATATATGAGTATACATATATAACTTTTAGTTTGTGTCTAAAAAGCAATAAATATATTGAAAGGGAGACTTTTACAATAGAACATTGACTTTTTTGCATTATATTAAATATTGAGGCTTTATATTTAAACTAACCTGGTTCATATGAATTGAAAATTTCTCATATCTTTCACTGGCTATTCAATGTAGCTACTATGAAAACTCATTATCATCATAGATACTGATTTTCTGTATTTATTTTTTGTGTGTATGAAAGAAAAATCCATAATTTGTAAAAATACTAAAATGACACAAAATCATGCTTGTTGAATCATCTAGAGATATAGTGTCAGGAACTAAGCAGGTAAAGAAATGGTGTACAGAATGCAAGAAAAATATTAGGTAAATATATATCTGACAGAACACTGATATCTATATTATGCAAAAGAATAAAAACTAAACAACCACCACAAAACACAAACAAAGAATTTGTTAATGAAATAAAGAGACAGTTCTGAAAAGATGGCCATTAAACACATGATAGAATTTCCACCTTCACTGGTCATGAGACAAATGAAAATGAATATTTCATTGTTTTTCCATCTTATCCCCATCATAATGTCTGTTATCAAGAAAACAGAAGTGATTCTCACAAGAACACCAAGCTAAGAGCCACAACAACATATACACAGAGGACCTGGTATAGACCCATGAAGATCCAAGGCTTGCCTTTTCAGTCTCAGTGAGCCCCCTTTTTTAAATGAAATATAGAAGAGTACATTTCTTTAATTTTGTTCAGATTTCTTGGTCTTCAGGTGAGTCCAAGAACTCACATCAAGTGAACCATAGACGTGGATGAGGTCTTCTCTCATTCTAGTTCTAGTAGACAGCAAGGAAACCTAAATCAGTGTTTGACATTTTTTTTCCTCCTAAGATATTTTATTACTTACACTGATATTCCCTAAATAGATATCATCATACCCTCAGCAAATGTTCTCTGCAAAAATATCTTAGCATTAAAATAACTTTATCAAGTAGATTATCTGTAAAAATGAATTCAGAAAAGTTCACTGCTATATCACAGAAAGTGACTGTAAAAGAAACCTAAAAAGATTGACATTAAAATAAGTAGGAAATATTTCCTAAATAAAATCAACTGGAAAGGTTATTATATATCCCAATATTATAATCAACAACGAAACAAAGACATTTTGAAATATTTTATCCATTTTTTTAAGTTTTTTCGAGACAGGGTTTCTCTGTAGCTTTGGAGCCTGTCCAGGCACTAGCTCTTGTAGACCAGGCTGGCCTCGAACTCCCAGAGATCTGCCTGCCTCTGCCTCTAGAGTGCTGGGATTAAAGGCGTGCGCCACCACCGCCCGGCTTATCCATTTATTTTTACACATGTCAGAGACCAGCTTCTACAAAAATACCACTTACCAGGGTAGAGGTATAGGGATCAGAAAACTCAGTAAAGAGGACAAAGATGCAAGTTAAAATAATGAAACAGAAAAGAAAGGATAGTACCAAGAGGGATTTTCAGTAAATACTGACTATCTGTCTGCATTTAATTTCCAATTGCTTAAAATACTCCTGACTCCAAAAGGCAGAAGTAAGATTAAAAAAAAAAACCTGCATAAACGTGATACAAGGAAATGAACGTACCAATTGAAGATGGCAGACTACATTCTTAGGTAAACACTAGAACACTCAAACCCTAAAACAAAACGTTCTGTAGGCAAACCACCTCCTGTGTGGAATCCATTGTTATCTCCTTAAGGGAGCAGGAACTTAGTTGGACCCCTAGACTTTTTGAGGTAGAAACATCTACTTCTCTATTTCTGAAATACAAGGTTGGATATTGTTCACAATAACCTTGAGAATGCAGAAGAACTCTGATCTAAATCTAGGTGGGACCTTTGTTTGAGGTAGAAACAGACAATAACCTTGAAGGAACAGAGGTAAGTTCCTTCTCTCTGACCTTTGATCAAGATGGAAATAGGCTCACATTTTTGGGCACACACACATGTGTATAAAACAGTTTTCATGTTATATCTAGATCATGCAGGGTGTTCTGCCTATAGAGAATGTGAAACCTATTTTGAAGAGTTGGAGATAACTTATAAAGCATTTTGCCTAGTATAGATTACTGAGAGCATAATTTATCATAGCAAGAACTTTTTGAGTTTAAGATAAGGAAAGATAAAGGCATGGAGAAAGATGAAAGAATTCATTTTATATGACCATGTGTCAGAACTCTTACTCAGACCTTTGCAAATGCCCTTATGTACACGTCATTGAACACGCCTCCTATATGGCTCTAAGGTAGGTATTGTTATAACTACCCGTGGAAAAAGAGTCATTGAGAATTGTCCAAACAGAAATTTTGTTAAAGTCTATCTTTGAAGCTGTTCTTTGTACCACACTGACACTGTGAATATAAATTGATAGAGAATGAGCATTACCTTCTATTGATGACAAGAGAAATAATCACTTGTGGGGGGCTGAAAACACTCCAAGAAATTGAAGAAAACTGATACATTCTAGATTTGTCAGCAATCAAGACACAGTGGTCAAGGCACAGGAAAACCATGATTAAAATGATTATTGATAATGCAAAGCCTAGGAACAGAACCTCGACCAAAATTTAAATGTCATTTAAAAAAAAAGTTTTTGTATTTCATCGTCGCATATGCATTTTTAACACCATTCATTAAATAACATCAGTAGACTATCAGATTTCAAAGAAGTAATGACAGTAAGGGACTGGAAGGATCTTTATTAATTTCATATACATAATAAACCCACACTTACAATTTTGTTTCTAGGTAACCCATTCTTCTCTCTCTCTCATTTGTTTTTGCCTTTTTTTTTTTTTTTGAGACAGGATTTCTCTCTGTAACAACTCTGGCTCTAGAACTCTGTAAACTAAACTCATAGAGACCTGCCTGCCTCAGCCTCCTGATTGCTGGGATTACAGCAATTACTGCAAGTGCCACCACAGTCAGGCTTCTAGGTAGCTAATTCCAAGGCACCTCTAAACAATTATTTTTCTGAATCACAGATTCTTCTTTAAGATATTTCCTTTGGAAGTCAAACTAATTTTCTTCCCCCACAGAGTACCTATCTTACTATGACCTAAACTCCTACATACTGCCATAGAGACTAATCAAACTACATCAATTTGAAGTCCTCTTAATTTGATATACACAAGGAAAGTATATTTTTGTGTTTACAAATGTAATCAATGTCAGTAAGGTTATGTGTAATTCTGCCTGAAACCTGAAAGTTTTAAAAGTTATAGAAGATATTTTTCTAACCATATACTTCTACCATATAAGTTTTTAATAAAAATCTACATATTTTAAGAAATGTGTAATCAAAATAAACATTGTATGAATCCATGTTTTAAGAATGACTTGCATATGAACTTAACACATTTTGTTCTGAAAAAGAAACAAGTAAACAAAATCATATTCAAAGAATTTTAAAGTATGACAACAACATGTTTCTGGAATGAACTAAAAAGAGAGCTAAATGCATCTTTGATTATATTTCAAAACCAAAAGCACTCTCCAGAGATTGACCTTGTCACCAATGCTCAATGAACTTCTTTGAAGCTATTTTATTACTAACTGAAGAATTAGATGCTCTTAATTATATCCTACATTAGCAATATTTTGATTTTCTCATACAACCATGGAAAAACTATTACCAGTCCGCCCTAAATATAGGCAGGATATTCATATTCATATATATATATATAAATATACATATATGAATGATAATCAGAGAGGTCACTAATTTGAGAGGCAATGGGGAGTAGACACAGGAAGAAATATAGGAAGAGAAGTGGAAAAGATGCAAAAGCAGTACTGACATATGAAATTCTCAAAATAATAGACAAAATATTTTAAATTAATAGAAAAATATTTTCTCTAAGTTAAGCATTCCTTACCTAAAATGTTTTGAGAAGTGCTTCATGTTTTTATTTCATTTTCATTGAAAAGAATTATAAAATAATTAGCACGGGACCAAAATCTAGACATCAAATCTACAAATTTGTCTTATTTATTTATTTGTTTTATCTATCTATCTATTTATTTCAAACCTTCATAATAGGAATATTCAGCCTAACATGGTGCCTGCTGTCTTCCCTATCCTCCAAGAATGAAGACGATTGCAGCTGCAACCTCTAAGCATGAGAATCTTGGCACCAGTACATACTATGTCATTATCTGTCCTAGTGAGTTATAGCTTTTAAACAGAATTTAGAATTTGTCTTTGAAAATATATCTGTATTTAGAAATGAAGCATATGTGCTCCTTTTAGAATTTAGAGGAACAGAGAGAGAATAATTATTGTTGGGGTCGCGGTAGGAGAAGATAAGTAAAGGGGAGATGAGTAAAAAAAAAAAAAACAGATTTCAGCTGGAAGTACTTTTTCTAATCTGTTATACAGAATAGTAGCTACAATTACTAATAGCACTGATGTGTACTTCAAAATGCTAGTTCCTTCTTTTTTCTGACTAGTAATGTTAGAAGCAACACCCATGAAATCCCACCAGCATAACTGCTCAAACATGAGCTTTGTATGGACAACACCAATAGATATGCTCAGCTTCACACGTGTTCATGTGGACTGCTGAACTCCACACAGTAGCTTTGCAGGCGGTTGTAACTGCTTCCTAAGAATGCAAGCATTTTATCTTCACTGAGTAATCTCATTTTCTTTTCATTTTCTATACTCACTGCATTTTACAGAACTTTCAGAAAACTAGCTGGTGTTAGTAAAAGCAAATATCTTTATTTTTTAAAATTTATTAGATTTTTTTTAAAAATACCAATACAAGTTCCCACTCCCTCTCCTCCTCCCACTCCCTCCACACATTCTCCCACCCCACCCTCACCCAAACCTCAGAGAGGGCAAGGCACATTGCTTTGTGGAAGGTCCAAGGCCCTCTCCACCATATTCAGGCTGAGCAAGATATACATCCAAAGAGAATAGGATCCCAAAAGCCAGTACATGCAGTAGGGGTAAATCCTGGTGCCACTACTAAGGGCCCCTCAGTCTGCCCAAGCTATACAACTGTCAACCACATTCAAAGGAAGTACTTTTGTCCTATGTTTGTTCCTTTCCAGTCTGGCTGGAGTTGGTGTGCTCCTATTAGCTCAGGTAAACTGTTTCAGTGGGTGAACCCATCATGGTCTTGACCTCTTTGCTCATATTCTCATTCCTTCCACTCTTTAACGGGACTTTGGGAGCTGTATATTGCTTTTATTATAGATATATTACTTGTATCCCTGATCTCTCCAAAACCAGTGACATGATCCTATGTTTTTTTCTTTCATTTTATTTATATAATTGACTATATTGATAGATTTTTGTACTTTAAACCAGCTCTGCATCTCTGGGACCAACTCGATCAGCTTTTAATTGCTCCTATTTTTCTCACTCTCCCCTTCCTTTGCTTCCTCGATATTTCCCTTCCTTTTCTTCCCTTCCCTGTCACTTTCTTTCCTCTTTGCTTCCAGAATTTCTTTTGATTGTAAAAGAAATGGTTCAATGGCACATATTTTTTTAAATATACCTCAAGGTCATATGACTTTTTAACATGTTATGTACATCCAGACTTTTGTTGTATCCAATATGAATACATAACTGTGGATGGAATGATAAGTGGACAAACATTTTTGAAAATGGATCCTTTATTTTTGTCCTGTTTTTTCCATGTTTTATTTGCAACTGTTACTTGCATTATCTACAAAATTGTAAATAATGATCCGGCCCTTCTCTATTAGATAATAGGAGAAATGAGACACTTCTTGTTAAGCTACAAGGCTGTACAAATGATAGCTCATATAAGTTTTATCCCATGCTAAGTATCCAGGCAGAATTGTATATTATAGGAGCTTGCTTAACCCAAAAGCATTCAGTCACTTAAAATAGATTCCAGCAGGGGTGTATGAAGTCAAAGGCTTTTTTCTGGCTGTCCCTGAATCTTGTATTATAGATTATCTTCTCTGTGGTGGCCTAGACCACAGCTTGGCATTGAACAGCAGGTGGTGTGAGACAAAAAGGACAGAAAGCAATTCAAAGGAGCCAGGAGGAGTAACGGGCAGCAGAACTGCCAGGATACAGGGCACATCCTTCCACTGGTCCTCTGAGTCAGTATTCCTTCTCCTTTCCTTTGTGCAAACTATGTGTAAGCACCGTGTCTTCCAGTCCCCCCACCACCACTCCCCTTGTTATTTCCATATCCTCCTTGATATGATTCTTAGAGCTCTGGAGAGAGTACCTTTTGTGTTCAGGTTACGTCATCCATCTGTGGTGTTATCTACAAAGTTTTCCTGGAATCTTCTTACTTCTTTTAACACCTTCATTGTCCAAAGAAAAAAAATAATTCTTACCCCAAAGACTGAAAACTCTCATTACATTGTAAAGTAATAATCTCTTCCATATTTATCTGATTCTATGCTGTCTACAATGTGCTCTTAATCAATACATATTTCTCTACATACTTAAATATGCTGTCTTTTATGTTATGGATAGGATGCTATAGTCATACTAACCCTATATTTATGGTGAGGTTAAACATTTTGCTTGATAAAATGAAAACCAGGGAAAGACTTTGAACAGAAGTATTTTACATGGAAGGGACAATGCCTCCCTGAGAACATAAGTTACATACAAATATCATTGTTGTGAATGGGACACATTCCTACAAGTATTTAGCCAGGAAATCTCAAGAGACCCCGAAAATAACCCAAGCTGTTGTCATTGCTCTTGGTTTCCCAATAGAACTAGATAGGAAGACCCTGCTGCTGAAGCCACCACATTTTGGTTGTACACAAGAGAAACAGAGTCAGAAATGACCTGAAAACTTGCTCCTTGCTGACTAAATTTCACAAGCCTTGGAAGTGCCCTGCAGGCCTCTGGAGGAGAAAGGCCATCAATGATGGTTATCCAGTGGTAGACCCTGTATGCTATAAAACCTTCCCTCCAGACAAGATGTACCCACTATTTGAATATTGTCATGAAGGCTCTATGATAACCAACCACTTTTGCAGTGACTGAAGTCAGTAGGCTCTAGAGAAGAAACTATCACTACTTTGCTAAAAGGACATGTTATTAAATTTCCTTCTAAATATTTATGCTTATATATACAGTTCAGTATTACCTTCATACTTGGCAGGAGAAGATTCTTTTTGTAGCAGTTAGCAATCAAAAACTCAAAACGAGTCAGTGTGCTGAAAATAGTGACGTGAGTACCCAACCCTAAGTAGGACATTTATATAAAACATCACACCCAAACCCCTGCAAGGCTCAGAGAAATCTGGGTAGAATGAGTGGAAAGAATATGAGAGCTGGGATACAATAAAGAATGCTCTGAGCTGTTTTTTTCTCGATATTACAAGGTCATACCACACATGGACTCCTTGCAGCTGTGGTTACCTGCACCAAACCCCAAGCAAGATTGAATCAACAGGATCAGTCAACATTCCAACAGACATCACTGATTGAACTCAGTGGGCTATTTTCATCCATGCCAAAAATCTAGGAAATGAATATAAAAGAAATAGGAATGTAGTTGAGGTTCCCATGGGGAGCAAGAGAGAGAAAGTGGGGGTGAATATGATTAAGATACAATGTTCATGCATTTGACATTGTCATAGAAAATAAAGATGTTCCCTTAAAATAAGAGAGAGCACCATCAAGAAAGATATCCAACCATGATCTCTGGTCTCTACATATGCTCACACATATAGATGCCTGCAAACACATGCAGATATCTATATCAACTATATCTATATCTATATCTATATCTATATCTATATCTATATCTATATCTATATCTATATCTATCTAGAGAGAGACAAAGTCAGAGACAGAGACAGGAAGAGAAGGAGAGAGAGGGAGGGACAGGAGGGTCCAGGTAATAATAACAGTGAAAATGCAACTCAGAATATGAACTCCATGGTGGTAATGAACTTAGAGGGTGAATGTTGGCGCTCTGTCCTCCCCCGGATGTGGCGCCACTTTATTACCCATGAGTCACTCTGTAGCAGGGATGTTGAAAGAGCTAACCTCCAGGGTTATGTGGCCTTCAGATTTCCCTACTCTGTTTCAAGCAGTGCTCCTGAAAAGGAAAGGCTGAACAATGCTAGCTGATATCATTGCTATAACAAAAGCAAAGAAAGTAATTTTTTTTAAAAAGTGAATGAACAAGAATGAAAATGGGTTCATACAACAAGAATAATCCATGAAACACTTAACTATTTGTCCTAATAAAGAATGCAGCTAGGAACAGCTGATTCATAGACGGTGTGAAGAACAGAGGGAAATAAAATGGGCTCTGGGTTGTAAGATGACAATATGAGTAAAGATAATGTGATTGTGTTTCCTGCTACTCTAAAACAGAACCATTAAGAATGCAGACAGCTGAGATGCATAGAGGAGAGGAAATACTTTATTTTTAAAAATTTCAAGCTACCAAAACCACTGTTCTTACTAATTTTATTTTTAAATGTTCTATAGAAATTTTTCTTACAGGGCACCTACTATGGTATATTTTAATATAGGTACACCATGCATAGTATTGAAATTAGGATGAGCATACTTCTCTTTTCAAACACTTGTTCTTCCCTTGGAATAAAAACATTTTAAATCTCTTCTCTTAGCTTTTCAGAAATGCATGGTACACTATCTTCATGTATAATCATCTCTCTACTTGATAGCACAATGGAACATTTAATTCTTCTCTGGTTGAGACTCAATTTCCATAGATCAGTATTTCGCTGTCCTCTGAAAGCTTACTCTCCCCACCTTCTGGGTACCACCATACTACTGACATCTTTAATGGGATAAGTCTTCCTATTTTTGGTGAATGAGATTACACAGCACTGTCTTTCTGTAGCTAATTTCATTTTACATAATGATTTACTGTTCCATCCATGTTGATATGGATGACAGGAGTCCCTTCATTGGCTAGTGTACTGCATGCATACAATCGTATCTTCTTTATCCAGTCATCTGCATTTAAGATGTGATCAAATGCATTTGTTCTTAGCACCCTCTATATCTTACTATCAGGAGACTCAAAGTTCATTTAAATCCACTTATATACAACTCCACGGGGTAATTACACACACACACACACACACATACATATATATAGTGAATATATAAAGAAACAGTAACAGACAGAAATGAAAGAAAACAGGGAGAAGAAAAAGGAGGAGAACAGAAAAGCATCAAAACCATTTCCATGTGTTAAGTGACCAGAAAGAAAGAAACTCAAAATTGTAGATTAGCTTCAAAGTCCAATGGTGATGAAGTATGCCCATTCATCATTAACAGAAGTTTAAAACAATTTAAAATCATCATACACATATTGGGCTCAGTGGCTTCCAACAGCAGGAAAATATATGTAACTGAATAGTGGACCCTCTCTTAACTGTTTGGTTTTGTAAGCCTTAATGAGCCTTGTCTTTCACCACTGAAAATTCAGCATGCCTCTCTAGTCCATATTATGCAGCTTTTGTGTGTACAATTACTGTCCTCTCTTAGTCCTACTGTACGCCAACTTTCTTGGCTTTTGTTTTCTGAAACATTTAATTCCCTTAAGCTGAAATGTTCTCTAATCCCTCCACTGAAAACCAAAAATCTAATGTTTAAAAGAAAATGGACTCACTGTGTCCATAAAATCGTATTGAATTACTTTTAACATCAGTTTATTAAGTTTTAATACCTATTAAACTTTTGCTAACATAAGAAAATGAAAATAAAATCTTTTCATAATTGTCTGTGAATGCCAAAGACTGAATAAGGAGTGTTCCAATTTTCATCATGTTTGTTACATTTGAGTTTCCAAATAATTTTGTAGATTAGGTTCTAGGGGAGATATCTAATTTCAAATATCTATTTGTTGTTCCTATAAACCATTCAAATATCCTGCAAATTCCATCACCACATTACAAAAACTATCTCTCCCAGATGGCTTCTCATACCCAATAATGGAACTAAACAAATTGCTGGAACATGAGTCTTGATTTTGGTTTTGTAACATATGGTCTTACATTTATATCACACAATAAAGCACTTAAAAATAGATGGAACTTGTGAAATTTGCATAAACTCTTCCTGTGTACCAATATATTTGGGCTCTTTTGTCTTATTGCCTGTACTAATTGAAATTGCATTACTTAGTAATCATACCTAGTATTTATCTGCTTTGGCCAAGACCTTAGTACTTGCTTAATGATACTTGATCTTTTACCTGAGTGGTGATCAAAACAGAAGGAGACCTTCATGAGAGAAAAGCTGTATAATGTCCGTGATTTAATTAGTATACACTTAATAACTAGAAAATCCAGAAATACCAATAAATATATGAACCTTGCATTCATAATGTAAATATTTTTTATAGTTTTATGCATTCCTATCATTTTATATATATGGTGACATTATAGAGGGTCCATTTGGGATCTCCAAGCAACACACCAAACTTAAAACGTGCAAATGTGTGCCAAAAAAAGAAATGTTCTTGCTTAAATGGTTGCATTTGACACATCTCTTTCTCATTTCAAACACAGTAAAAAATATGACCTAGAAAACTTCTCTAGAGGTGAAACAAGACCTCTGTTTATGAAGAAAGAAACCAATTGTGTAATCCTATTGCCTTGCCCTGGGCCAAACATGCTTATGTGTTGAAAGGGATGAATCTACTTGTTATAGGTCTGTACATGTGCCCTTTTGAATATCCCCTTGGGTTAGAGCAGCCTCCAGCAGCTCGTTCTGATGGGTTTCACTCTGTTTTCCATTATTTATATTTCAAAACGCATAATGTTGAAATCAACATGCAGCACCCATTCCTTACATAACTCCATACATTGCTTGCCAATTTCTGCTGTATTAATATATTGCTTCCCCAAAAAATAATTATCTCAATTTGAAGAGATCATTGTCTTCATTTTAAAACCAAACAGCATTGGTTTGAACTAAGAATAGAATCTCAAAGTCAATATCCTTAAAGGGAAAATACTTTAAAAAACTAGCTTGGCAATTTTTCTGGCAAAGATGATTCCAATGGCTTTTCCATTTTAAGTCCTACAGGAGTGCTTGCTGTTTATTTACATTAGAAGAAGGATTGCTTGGTTACAGGGAAGCTGAAATCATGTTTATTAAGTTCATGCTTCATGTAAATATTAAAATGTATATTGTTTCCTTGTGGAGCTTAATAAGAGCTTTTTGATTAATACAAGTATAGGAGTTAAGCTGTAAACACCATTAGTCAATTAAATTGAACCAACTTAATATAAAAATTTTGGTGACCTCTTTTACTTCTGTTAAGAAAAAGAAGAAAGAAACTTGTGGAAACTCTGTGCTGAGAATAAAGGGTCCCGTGTCCTGTCTGGAGTACACAACACATTTTTAATACAGCAGATCCCAGCAAAGCTCATACTTCACACACCTATAGAATAATCTTAGCATAAAAAGTATAGATCAATGGCTGAAATTTTACTCTAAACTTACCTAATTGATTAAAACAAAAGTGAACTCAAGAATGTAACAGATTAGTAAAAGAACTTCTATTGAATTTTTAAGAAGTTAGGAGCGTTTAAATTATCTTCACATCTAAAGCAGACAATCTCTGATGTAATGTAAAATTATTGCCTCTTCTTAAGAGATACGATAAATAATGGGAGAAGTAAATTCAGTATGATCTCACCCTGAGTAAACAGGAAGGAAACCACTTCAGGAAGCCTAAGGAAGAAGTCACATTCTTTGAAAGGCTTACAAATAAAGGGACAATATAATATCAAAGTTCAATGTCAATGTCAAATCAAAACATTGTGGGCCGTGGCTGAAGCAGGAGTATAGTTCTGAATCTCCAGACTATACCTTGAATTCAAAGCCACCCCGAACTACAGATAAGAGGCTGTCATAAGAAAAAAAAAAGCAAGACAATAAATATTTAAAATACATTTGATATTATATGATGTCACATGTATGCCCTGTGTATATATCACTCACTCCAAGGTTGAGGTAACATCATAGAAAAGGGGACAAAAGAACGTAGCACTCCAATGATGAGGAGAAGAGACCATGAAACGCTACTAGGGGTATAACATTGCCTGATCATAGCAGGTGAACTCACAGCAGGTGTGGTTGCCTTGAACAGGGCAGATAGGCTGCCGAGCCCAGGACCGTTCAGCTATAGGTGACTGGAGTTTATGAAACTCAGCCCTGCCTCTCCATATAACTGTCTTCAGTGATAAAGGCAAGTCGCTCTGGATTTCTGGATAGCTTGACACTCATTCCCAAGGCAGCAGTTGTGGTTAAATCCCAGTGAGCCACAAAAAAATAACAACAACATAAAAATTCATAAAGATATAAATGTAGGATAGGAACTTGGTACAAGGATGAATGATGAATGGGGGTGACTCAGTAAAAGATGGGAATGGGGGTAGGGTTAAGTGTGGAAAAGGAATAAGGGGTTGAGTACAGCAGAAATATATGAGTGTGTGGATATATGTGTATGTTTGAAACTGTCAAAGAATAAATCAATAATAAAAAGCACACAAATAGAAGTGACATCAGCTTCCTCTGTATTTGTACCCTTTGTCCTCACTCAAACTTGGAAAGATGAGTACTTGTATCTTTTTCTTGCCGAGGAGATAATAATTAGAGCCGCATTCAAGAAAAAAATGAATAGAAAGAGGGGTGTTTACAAGGCCCCTACCTTTTTTATCTTGTCATAAGAGCTTTAGGATGTGGACAAAATATCAATTTACACTATTGTCAGTCAGCACTACTAAGGGTACTACCGTATTCACCCCAGGAAAGATGACTGACTATCTTATTCAGAGGTTTATCAATAAAATAGACTAGTTTAGAAGCAGGATATTTATAATAATTATAATAAGAGAAACACACTGGCTATGTACATGTTATGTATCCTGGTTAATTCTAACCCCAGAATTATGAAACATTGCCAAATAGCAAATTTGTGGCACTGGGTTTACTTAAATCTTTCAGTGTAACAAGACTAGCGACTCAAGTTTGTGAACTCAGGTTCATCGGTGATTTAGAACTTCAGGATTCCAACTGAACTCCAATTAGGAAAGTACTATTCAGAATACTAATAAGATCACCACGGGCTTTTCCATAGCTCCCTCTCAACGTAATTACACTGAGGCAGTGACATATTTTCCACTGTGGCCCCTGTACCGTCTTCTCTAAGGCTCACTGGATTGATAGCTTCCCTTGGTTCCCCTCCCCTCCTTGGACTCTCCTGCAAAGGTTTATTCTCTTCACCCTTGCTTTTCAACATTGAGGTTCCTTGGGTTTGCAATCAGCCTCTCTCTTATTTCTGCCTTCCATTTGTAGCTACCACAAAAACCGTTGCCTTTTAGGAAAGAGAATCAACTGGTACATCATTAAGTCACTACTTCTACCTGATTTGCAAAGGCTTGTATTGGGGAAGAAGAACAATATAAATATTTAGGAAGAAAGTCACCAAATATTCTGTGAAATTACAGGGTAGGCGGTAAAAACAGTTCTCTCAAGAGAAATAGACTATTCTTATGTTTTACTGACCATTCATTTAAAATTTATCAAGAGGATGGTAGGGACAGGAACCAAAGTCAGATTCAAAAGGAATTTGGAAAAAAAAAACACTTGTAGGTTCAAGGACATATGAGGGACTAATGGAAAACATTTTAATCCTCTTTCAATTTAATTAGCATAATCCTGCTAAGTACCAATATTTATTACTTCCATTATCTTTGTTTTCAGCGACTTGTGTTTATAATCGCTTATTCAATTAGCAGAATATTACAATTTGGGAAGAAATGCTAATTTCTTACTGGACCTTGCTATGTAGTATATTATCACTGAATGAACATAACATCAAGACTACATATTTTAAAAAGCAATATGGGCAAAATTGGTATGCACTTTGCACAGATCCTAAGCCCTGGGACGTCAACATAGCAGATGTGGTAGGGTTAATCTTCATTATCAACTTGACTAACTCTAGAATCAGTTAAGAGAGGTTTGTCTGTGGAGGTGAGAAGATGCACCCTAAATGGAGACTTGGAGCCACCCCTGAATCAAAGTGGGGGGGGGGAAGCACAAAGAGAGCAGGAGGGTCACCAGCATCTACCTCTTCAGGTTTCCTGACTACAAATGCAATATGACCATCTGTGTCACATTGCTCCTGCATACCTTCCTACCCTCACATGCTAGCCAAACGACATCCTTCCTTAAGTGATTTGTTGGCAAGCGTTTTGTCACAGCATGGAGAAAAGTGACTCATAGCGTATATATTTTGAAATATTCAGCCAATAAAAACAAAAGTCATGTGTATAGAAATCAAAATGTAAAGACTGTTTTAAAACAGGAGTGAGGAGTTGGGGAGTACAAATATAGATATCAGTGTAAAGAAACCTGATGGGGGAAAAAGGAAAAATATAGAGCCAAACTTAAGAAAAAAACAGGAATGTATTATAACAGGGTGCGTGCTATTACCTGACGAAAGAGAAAAAGCCTGAAGCATAAAACATCGGATGGAGAGCTGTCTCAGGTTATAGCAACTGATAACATCGGGAATGTACACGAAACACCTTACCGTCGAGGTCAGGTGAGACTTACCTACTCAGGCATAGTTACATAAAATCATTTACTTCAATTGAAAAATGGGAAAAAGCAATACATTTCAAGAAACTGAGGAGAATGGAGATTAGCAACATATGGCCCTAGGAGGCCCCTCGGGAGTCTGACTGGCTGGAGCTGCAGGCTGGCTGCCAGCCCCTATTAAGTGGGGACTTGATTAGAGGAGACAACGGGAGCCTTAGCATGATTTAGGAAAATGGATTTCCAAACAAATTAATGACACTCTAAACATGAAATCTGCAAATGTGAAAATCTGTGCTCAGACCGACAATGCAACAGACAATGGTTGTGTTCTGTTCCTGTTCTGTTGTTGTTGTTGCTTTGGTTTTTTGTTTCAGTACAGGTTTTCAAAACCTGTGCAGGATGTTCAAGATGCCAGGCTCTACTTTCTTGCATTTCTGCAAGTCATAAATACATTTGAAAGGAAACTTCTTGAATGTTCAACCTTTCCTACAAGGCACTGTGCCCTTTTTCTTATCTCTTAAACTCATCTTGATTCTCATCAACGTTGCTACCTGGAACATTCTACCTCACCAGTATGTATGTATATCAACTCACCACAACATATTGAATAAAAGCCTAAGAGTCAACACAGAGACACTATACCTATAAATGCATCAGTACTTTTTGTTTATTTTGGTTTTTCTCTCTTTATCCAGCCTCCCCTCCCAGTTCCATCCAGATCCACTGCCCCTAGTTCATTGGATAGTTTTCAGCAGCAATGAGTTGTTGATCAGCAAGGTCCTATAAACTCCCAAGCATCACAGCCCGTTGCTGTTACTCTAGGTTACTCTCTAGAATTTGGCGGTACAATTCTACTCTCTTATAGTTTCCTACCATGCATTTCTCATGCTAATGTTACTGAAACTGGTTTCCCATCCTTGTAATCAGAGTCTCGACTAATGCAGAGAGAACTAAAGATTTAGAAAAGATCATTTTATCCAAGTAAAATATTCTTTTCAGATAATTATCTCCATATTCAAATACAATCAAAAAAGGAAAATCCTGGGTTGCTTTGACATGCACGCTGCACACAGATAAAATGAAGCATGTACCCAAAGCTATACTGTATATACATAATCCCAGCAAAAGTGCAGCTGGCTGTTCTATGAGTAGATGGATATCCCTCAACAATGATGGATTATTAAAAAATCTGAGTTCTGAACATGCATGTCATGTATGAATATATACATGCATATAGCTATTCTGAGTAAATCATTTCACCAGTAAAATTGAAAAGAATGGGTCACTGGAATGCTTTAGGAATGGATCCAATTTCTTGACAATATGATCACCATTTATTGCTTCCACCAAATGTCAAATTGTAGAGACGGCCTCAGCAGGATTAAACACCAAAATAGGCTTCATATGAATTTTTGACATTTCTCTCTTTGGATGCTGTTGGGGGAACTGACAAGTACTTACTTTCGAAAGGCTTGCTCGACTCTTATGAATAATCAGGGATTGGATGAGCAAGAGTTCTGAACATGTAAATGTACTTTAAAGTATTTAGACCATGCCTTAAAAGTTGGGGATGGTAACTTTTTTTTCAATACAACTTCTAATCATTCTAATCTCCCATCAACCAATGTGAAATGAGAATCTACTTATTTCTAGCATGACAATTGTTTGGTCCTGATATAAATAAAGGGTAAAGGAATAAGCATTCGATAAGAACTTGCTGTACTTAGGCCGGAGAATTTGCCATGTTTTTTCATTTTCTTTAATAATGATAATTTATTTGATTCTTACTCTTTCAAAATAAGCAAGCAAACATTTGAAGAACAACACTCAGATTATATAACTTGCCTTTTCAATGACTGAGTCAGAGTTGGGATTGAAAGAAACTAAATTCTGACTGCAAGACTACACTCTTACCTATTCTACTGTGCTACAATTATTTAGCTTGTATCTTAAAAAAATTAGAAGTCAGGTTAGATCGACTTCACACATACATATACATATGTGTGTGTGTGTGTTTGTATATATAGCAACTAAATGAAGTGTAACAAACCAATTTATCATGTTCTGTTGTGTGTGGAACTTTTGGCTTTTTGAATCTTAGGTTTGGTTGCTTTCTGTTACTGGCACTGAAACAACTTCTCGTCTTCAGATACTTCACAACAACTGTGAAATCAATCCTCCTGGGGCCATGCTATGAAGAGACAATTGGGAGATAAGATTCAGAAAATGCACTTAAGGCATCTGACATTTTCTAGCCCTTCTTCTTTCCCTTCAAGTTAGTATCCAGCATAGAACTTTCACTAGGAAACAAAACCAATCTGATGCAGAGAATTCAGAGAGAACGATTCTGAAATATGCAGTTTCTTTTTCTAAAATATAACTTAGAAATTCCAGCTCGAAGTTCTCTGAGAGCATAACCTGCTGTAAATCTCAAAGAGAAATTAGTCCTCATGTGAACAGCTCTGCCCATGCATTGTCTGCTTTGGTTCTAGATGTAGGAGCCAGAATGCCCCGCTTGTTTCCTCCCGTGTTATTTGATGTGCTGTGTCTGAGAGCATGGATCTTCTCCTTTTGAGGGGACTGGTGTCAGGAACTGCATTGACAAGGACTATGCAGTCAGGAACTTTGCGGAATTCATGCAACTCCTCCCCATTTTTAGGTAGGGGTTTCATATTTTATTTCCCCAGTGGCATCTTCACAGTGGAGTATAAATAATCCTGCCTGCACCCCACTATGTCAGTTGGGTGCTTCAGTATAAGAAGTAAGTCTTCTAGCTGGCTCAGAACACAAGCATTGACTCCTAAGCTCTGGTTTTTAAATTTTTTCCAGATTTCAGTTCATCGACAATTTCTACACTATCCGTAGGTGGCAGATCATCATAGTGGCTGTCATTTATTTGAACCACTGGTGCATTTTCACAAGCTGCTAATCATTACTTTTGCAAATGCGGCACAGAAATCCAAGCCTGCAAGTAATAGATAATTAAAAAGAAAGGTTTTGAGATGCCATTGTAACTCTCAGAGCGTGCCTTCCGGATGCTTAAATATACATCGATATCAACCTATCCTCTCTGCCTGTTTTTTATATAAATACAAATAAAATTACTCTTTATTACATGACAGCTTCAATAAAGTAAAACTACAAGTTTTCTCCCTCCCTCCCTCCCTTCCTCCCTCCCAAATGGTCATTCCTTGCAAGTTATCAGTGAATGTGCTCCATGTTGCTTCTATACGAAAACTCACTCATCACTTGTGTCTCTTTTTCATTCAAGACAGGCTGTAGCTAATGGAAACCACTTTCCCAAAGGACATGAGCCAAAAATAATTTGAGAAAAAAATACTTTGATGGTACAGTTATCTGAGAGGTAAATTAGTTTTGGAGCACACAAAAGTTCAAAAGGAAACACGGGGAATGAAAAGTCTGGAGAGGATTGTAAAGAAATTAAATATCACTTAGAGTTCTAGGCACCCATACATTATGAGCTTGACACCATATGGTTACTTGTGATTAGCTTTGTGCTCAGGCATCCTAAGGAATTCTGAGTCCTAAACTCTATGACCCTGAGCCTCTACTCAAGGGGAAAATAATGCTAAGCCACTTTAAAACTGTACCCAAAGTCCCTCAGCAAAGACTGAGAAAATTATCAGCTACAGCAATTTATGATCAATAAGTAGATGGCCACTGAATAAACTTATTGACATTTTTGGTACTTCGTGGGCAAAAGCACAAACTTTAGATAATTCATCACAATGTGGTCTCGGAGATGATAATCGGTCATAATATGTCTTCATCACGTACACCATCAGTCCCATTCTGCATGTTTCCCCAAGGCTGCTGTTCTAGAGATTAAACCCGTAGTCTTATACGTCCTACTTAAGTGCTCTACTACTAAGCAACATGCTCAGGACTTTCTACTTAATTTGTTCATGTAAGTTCTCTGAAGTCTCTATATTTGCTCGCATACATTGACTTAGACTTTAATTCCATTCTTCTTTCTGAATGCCCATGACATAACTGTCAGAATATGACCTTATCAGAGATTATTGGGTAGATTTTTCTATATCTGTCCCTGAAACTGAGTGTCAGAGAAGTCTTTCACTCAGAGGGTGATCTTGTTATTTAATAATAGAAAAAAACTTGGAGCTAAAACTGTTTATATGACAATTATCCAGGAAAGCAAAACAAAACAAAATGATTGCAGGAATTTGTGAAGTTCTTCCTTGTCTCTGGAGAATGACACTGGGCAATTAGTGACAAAGAATCAGCTGTAGAAGATGAGAAGGAAGTGGCTATCATCACTGACAGGTGCATCTGACATTTTTGACACTGGATATTGTTATCCACAAGGTTCACACTCAAGAACTGCACAATTGAGATATGAATTGCAACACAAAAATCCCGTAATGTTCTTTGTACATTTACTACTTTGTTTCAGTCTGTTTTCCTTGTTCCCCTGGACTTTGTGCAGTAGTCCATGGGTTCTGAGTAGGAAACTCCTGGAACTTTAAACAAAAGTTGAAGCAAAAAGTGAGCAATGCTAAGACCTTATGAACAGATGTACTGTGTGTCCAGTAAGACAAACTTGGTGTAATTTTGCATAGGGAGAGGAGCCAAGCCATGTAAGGGAGAGCAGTTGGTCATGGTGATCGTAATAATGTTGAAATGTATTTCACTTTTGTACCATGCATTTAATTAGAATAAGAACTCAAGACTCTGTAACCACCCTTTAGGTAAAATGCTTCCAATAATATTCCTCGTCATTCTCTCCACTGCCTTTTCCATAGTGAAAATTCAGAAAGTATTCTAAAAACAGAATCAAGCTTGTTACTCTTGGGTCATTTTGTTCATAACTACTTGCCAAACAGAAGATATTTTTACCCAAAATATTTGTCGGTTTTAAAGTTTACTGATTGAAAAAGCTAAACATCAAGAAATAATGAAATGTAAAAGCACAAGGGAAGAGAGAAGCCTGCAAAAGCCTGTTCTACCCATAAACGTCCTGTTAAATTCATTTGAGACCTCTTTGACCTCTAGATCTCCTTTTCAGCTGTCTGCTATCCCCATTATACCTCTCTCTCTCTCTCTCTCTCTCTCTCTCTCTCTCTCTCTCTCTCT
>JABTXL010005037.1:19354225-19377611 GCA_025134845.1 Neodon shergylaensis
AAAGAAAGAAAGAAAGAAAGAAAGAAAGAAAGAAAGAAAGAAAGAAAAAGAAAGAAATGAATAAGTGAAAACCTAGCCACTAGGATCAAGGATAACAATTAAACTGCCACTTATATGTGTTGGAAGAGGGAAAACCAATTTTCCCCAATACAATGACCCTGGGTATATTAATCACTTCAGGACAGGCCTCATGCTCAGGAATTATTGACCAATGTATAGAGGACTCCAGAGTTTTGTTGTGTGTTTTTTTTATTTGGTTACAGTTTGGTGTTTTCTTTTTTCTGGGTGGGACATTTTGTTTTCTTGGTTTTAGGGGATTTTGTTATTGAATTAGGTTTTTGTTTGTTTTTTTTGAGAAAGAACTTGAAGTTAGCTGGGTAGGTGTGGAGAGGGGATTGTGAGACTTGGGAAGGTGAAGAATATGATTAAAATTTACTTAAATTTAAAATTTGTTTTAAATAATAAAAGTATAATTAAGCAGGCCATCTGAAGCCTTCTGGGTCTATTTTTAGCAGCTGGACATTAGCCACTTGCTGAACTAATGAGCTTAAAAGTTAACAATCTGATTCTTTAAAATGTAATATACTTATCATAATTTATAAAATGTTCCAGAGTCTGAGGCTATCAACAGATTATCAGTGCCAGTGTCTACTTTTCATTGAGTCAATAAAATCCCGTGAGCACCAATGTTTTCTGTAAAATCCAAGTTCAGTTTATAATAAGCCCACAGCAACCTCAGGATTCTGCCTACTGGTTAGTGAAGGCCATTGTAGTTGAAAATATATAGGAAACACAGGTGGTAACATGAAATTATTTATATTTTTTTCTCTAAATTAAATCCAAAAACCATTATGTTCTAATTTGGAAATTATTAGGAAAGAGTATCATTTAGATGGGTAAAAAGCAACATCAGGGTGGAAACTGAAAAGGTAAAATCTGATACTGTTTCCCTCTCACCCTTAACTTCCTGATCTTTTTTTTCCCTCTAAGTTTAAGGTACTGATTTACATCATTCAGTCCAACTTCAAATGAAGACCTACCTCAGGATTTCTGGAACATTCTCAACTAGCTCCACCTTTTAAAACTCACTAGAGAAATGACTAATTTCTACCTGCCATGTACCGCTATTCCCCTAACATAGCTGATGAGAATTATCCGGATAAGTTTATAAATACACCTGTCAGGATTCCACCTCAGGTATTCTGCATCCTAATGACTGGAAGGAAGGCCTGCAGAACTGGTTGGTTTTGTGTGTCAACTTGACACAAGATTCTTCAGAGAGAAAGGACCCTCAGTTGAAGAAATGCCTCCATGAGATCCAGCTGTAAGGCAATGTCTCAATTATTGATCAGTGAGGGAGGACACAGTCACAGTGGTTGGTGCCATCCCTGTGCTGGTGGTTCTGGGCTCTATGAGAAAGCAGGCAGAGCAAGCCAGGGGGAGCAATCCATTAAGCAGCACTCATCCAAGGCCTCTGCATCAACTCCTGCCTCCAAGTTCCTGCCCAATTTGAATTCATATCCTGGCCTTACTTCAGTGATGAACAGCAATGTAGAAGTATAAGCCAAATAAACCCTTTCCTCTCCAACTTGCTCTTTGGTCATGGTGTCTTGTTGAAGCAATAGAAAACCTAGCTAAGACACCCATAAATCATTAAGACCATTAACTTCCTTGATGCTCTTGATAATCAAGTTTGAGTGATACCTACAGTGTTGCCTTCCAGAAAGGAGAGCTGGTGATTGTTAAAAATAAGTTCAACATAATTTGTCCCATTTGCATTCTTTGGGATCTTGTTCTTGCCAAAGATATGATGGTAATTGGGACACTTTTAGATGTGAATGCATTTATTCTTCAAACACCTATTCAATATTGTTTGCCAAGTTTACATTATCATGCAGAAGAGAGACAGCAAGAAATGGGATGTTATGCTTGCAATGACAAAGCCTGCTTAGGGTAATAACAAAATAAAAATAAAACAGATGAATTTTAAGCACAATGTGCTATCATGACATAATAATTATATTTTTACTTATAGCTTCTGGCCAGGGCTCATAAAAGTGTAGTTCAATATCTTTGAACACAATTTTTAGTTTTTACTGAAAGTGTACAGTGAAGAAAGATTTTTTATATTCCTTATGAGAACATGTAAACCAATTTGAGTTTATGTTGATGAATTGGTCTGTGGAAATCTCCTGCAAAGGAAAAGTTGGTTCCCAGAAAAACAAATCACATGATTAGAAAGTTAGAACCATCAATCTTTAGGGAGGAGAGAGAAACTAGAAATTTAATTATTAGGGACCAACAATTTGATCAAACATATATATTACATATATTATTATATATTAATATCTCCATCAGACTTTAAATAATTAAATCCATAGAATTTCTACACTGGCAAGTCTGGAAGTGCCAGGAGAACAGAGAGTCCAGACAGGACAATGGAAACTGAATGTGTCCCTGATGACATAGCCTCTCTATGAATGTCTCCCTTTATGATAAACTGTAAGTACGTTCCTGCATTCTAGCAAAATATCAAACCCAAGGAAAAAACTCTGATAATGTGTCCACCACAAGTATGAGAGAGCCCCACCTTCCTCTAAAGATTCAGCCAGGAGGCCGCCTTTTGTGACCAAACCTCTAATATGGATTCTGTGGAAATGTCAGACAGCGTTGTAATTGAGGTAAATTACAGGAAACAATTGGTGTCAGCAAAGAATTAGAGAAAAGCTTAATGCAGAGCCCCCACCTACCCTTCCTTCCACATACTATATTTGGTGTCAGAAGTATGACAGTGACTCAGAACCAGCTGGTTTCCCCTTATTTACACAATAATATGAATATGAACAAAAGCATCCAAAAATTAAAAGTAGAGAAAATCTAATCCTTGCTGGTAGATAGAGACACCGTAAGATGGAATATCATGAAGAATGAATTAGTGTAGTGGTATCAAGCTCATGTGGTTTTCTAACATGGATGGGATTAGAAAGAGAATGACTAGTCTCCATTGGTTAAATAATTTCTTTATTAATTATTTGAAATTTTCACATCCTCTCCTTCTCCAACTCCTCACATACCACCATCAAATTTGACAATTCCAATTCACCCAACTTCAACATTCTTACTTTTCCCCCATCGAGTCTAGTTTTTATTACCCTACGACTCTTGGGCATGGAGCCTCTACTAGTCAGTGGTTGGCCTACATACACATCATTAAAGAAAATTGACTCCCCTTCTCTCAACAGCTATAAAAATGCCAATGGCTCCTCAGCTAGTGTTGGTATTTTGTGCCTACCACCCCCAACCATGCTGGCATTTTGTCTGGCTTGAGTGTCTTAGGTCTTAAGCATACTGTGAGTTCATATGTATAACTGCCCTGCTATATCCAGAAAACACTTAAAAAATAACCTATCTACCATGTTTGACCTTTACAATCTTTCTATATTTACTTCTACTAAGATCCTTAAGCTTAGGGTGAGGTGTGTAAAATACATGTTTCCTTTAAAGCTGATAACTCCAAACTCTCTTATTTACTTCCCATTGATCAGTTGAGTCTCTGTGCTAAATGCCATGTACTTCAATGAAAAGCTTCTCTGGAAAGTGTTGAAAGACTCACTGAGCAATAAATAAGTCATTAGGAGTCATTTTAATACTCTGTCCATTAAACAGAGTAACAGTATTGAGTTCTTCTCTAGGACCTATCTAGCCACAGGTTCTTGACTCATTATTAGGTCTTAGAGTCAATTATAAAGTGGTTGGTTACTCCTATAATATTCATGTCAGTACACCAGTGGTAATAATGTTGTCAGGCAAGGCAGGGATGTTGATTTCAGGGTTCAAATGTGAGTGAGATTGGTGGTCAGTTTTCTCTTCTTATAGTGCGCAAAGTACCTTCCAGGACCATGAAAGCTAGCCAGTAAGGATCTAGCATCCAGACAAGCTGCTGTTATATAAAACTGGATTCATATTTTATCTTCAAACTCATCCTTTTTGACTTCTCTGATTTTCTGCATGATGGCTTATTTCATAAACCCGGAACCAAAAAGAGATACCAGGCAGCAGAGACTCAGGCCTTTCTAGGGGTTCTGATTGAGTGGAAGATAGTCCATTTGCATAGATTTTTAAAGTAGTCAAAGAGCTACAAGCTACTGCAGGGCTACATTTTCCTAAGGAATCTGGTCCTTGAATGATGAATGATTTCTCTCTGTCTCTATACTACATCTTCCAACTTAATATTACTATACTAACTTCACTGTTAGTTCTATTCTGGGGGGGGGGTTAAGATAGGGGATACTGTTGACTGAATATGGGAAACAAAAGCCTGAAGCACAGGTGAAGGGTTACAGGAGATAAAGAAATTTGTTTGAAAAAAGGCAAAATATTAGGTAATTAAATAATGAACATGACACAAATTCTTTACATTTCACTATAAGCAGTTCATTTTCTTAATACAGTAAATAGCACAAATCAGTTGTTAACACCAATTTCACCTGATATATTTTGTTATTTTGTGCCCCTCCACACACCAGGAGCTGAGGATCAAACACAGGACCTTGTGCTTGCTTCACAAGTGTTCTACTGTGGAGCTAAATCCCCAACCCCATCATCTGATATATTTAATCCTTCCTACTTTCTGTCTATCACTCAATTTCAAATCAGTCCCTTCAATCATGAAACTTGATTCTCCAAAGCAGAATATTCTTCAAGCAACACTTAAGTCCATCTCACTTCATAGGAAAAGGTTATTTTAATCTCTATTTCCCATTTAGTACTTTCCCTTATAATTTATTGCAATATTACAATAGTGAGCTTTATATTTGAAGGTTAAAGTGAAGAGTCATATTTACCTGTTTGATAGGAATTTTTCCCATTCTTACTTTTCTCAGAGTCCCCAAACCATTATTTTTCTGACCCTCCGTGCTCTCGGGGGCACATATAATGATCACCTGGTATTGATTCCTCCTTGAGATCTGTGCCACAGCAATTGTGACCTCTGACTCCACATTTTCCCATTGAAATGTGCATTCCACTCCTGCTAAAAAGCAGCCCACATGTTTTGTCTTTTGAAGCTGAAGCCTCAGCCTAAAATTTCATTTGCTATTACATTTCCTTTTCTTTCAGCAAAAGGAAAGGTTCAACGAGTGAACACCGTTCATTCAGCAGCATTCTTTTCCTCTGGAGACTGCACAACATCTGAAATTGCAGGCTCAAACAGGGGGTCAAACGCATAGTAGCAAGTGATGGGCTTTGAAAGCTTTTTTTCCACTTTGCTCAAAAAATTCTATGAGCTCCACACTGTTCTAGCACAGTGAGACTTTCCTGAATAACTTATATTCAAACTTTTGCTTTGTCGTATTCCTAGAATTTCACTTATAAAGTAAGGTTCACAGGGGTCAAAGAAATACAGAAGTATCTGAATGCTAAGACTGTTATTATAAAGCCAAGAACAGTATAAATTCTGCCATTTGCCTCAGGAGAACAGCTGTGTTTTTAAAACCTATTATTGTCCCACAGCTTTTGCGTGTTTTCAAGCTTTAAATCAATACATAATCCTATCAGAATGTTTTGTTCATTTAATAAATATTTACAAAGAATATCCCATGAGGCTGTGGAACAGGCCTTCTCTTCTTTTAAAGGGGATACACAGAAATGAGAAAGTTGGACTCATGGTGCTAATTAGACATTTATTTTAGGAATGCAATGGAGAATATCCACAATTCTCAAAATGGATTTTTTTTCTCTGTTTTCTTCTAACCATTCAATAGTATATGACAGCAGACTATGGGAAAGGAACCATACTGTAGATGCCTTGCTTAAGAAAGAATGGTACAAAGAAAGCATACTGCCTTAGGGATTTTACTTTAGTCTTTTGTTCACTCACTAAATCAGGCAGTGAATGTCACCTATGTTCCACAAACACATCATATACCTTCGTGCATGCTGTTGTTATCAAATCTCAAAGAACCTCAGTTCTCATGGAAGAAGGAATATATCAAGAAATATCACAATTATCCAACTATAAACCCAGAAGAGTTCTGTAAAGAAACCATGAACCTAATGCTAAACAACAGAAGCCCTTCATAATTGCTCTATTCTTAACATGCAAATCAAAGCTGTTAGGGCATTGGGTAATTTTACAGAGAATAAAAATTCCTCAGTGAGACATCATTGTTGCCATACATAGACTGGTACTCTGAATATGTTCCCATGAACATAGAAGAAATTCCTTAAAACCCATAAGCTTACGTGTTCTGGTCTTCACTTTATTCCCAGATGATAAAGCATGACTGCTTCCTTCTTTCATTGTTGAAGACCTAGTTCTGTGTCATTACAGAGGCACAATTTATGAAGTAACAGATCTCCCACTAGAGAGTCTTTAATCTAGACCTACATCAGATTTTTCCCATCTACAATATGGAATACTACTGTCTCCTGTGGAATTATCAAGACAAATGAATCATACGATTTGATTATTGAATCTAATCTTGTAACTAATAAATGGAATGCAAGATAATTTTTCTGGTGTCCTCTGTGTTGGTGTGTGTGTGTGTGTGTGTGTGAGAGAGAGAGAGAGAGAGAGAAAGAGAGAGAGAGAGAGAGAGAGAGAGAGAGATGTTTTCTCATGGACACCCCCTAATTTGACTTGCTTTGTTAATGGTTCAATTTCCAAGACAAATCATAGACAACTTCACAGATGACTTCTTGGTCATGTCATCTAAGAAACACTTCAAGCTGAACATTTCAAAACCTGTGACATTATACACTGTTTTTTTATTTTTTAGTATATTGCCACAGTATTTCTCAGGGCAGCAGCAGAATTACAGGACTGCCCAAGTTTGAAGTCATACTTGTCTTTTCTTTATCCATGAAACTTTATGTTTAGCAATCTAAGAAACTGTGTTGACTTTCCAATCCTACTCTGAGATGTATTAGCTCTCTGCCTCTTGAGTCTATATAGCAAATAGAGTGGCACTTCTTAAATAGATAACAGGTGTCATTCACCCACTCCAAAGTGTGACTTTGATGACTTTGTATTGCATTTGTAATGAAAGCCGAAGTACCGCCCAGAAGGTATGTGCCCCTTTGTGATTTACTATGTGAACTACATCCATAATTGTGATACACTATTATCTCACTTCATTCTTTACATTTTTAGCCACTTGCTCTTATTCTGCACACTATTCTGTCTGCTTGAAATGTTCTTCCCTAAATGTCCACCGAGGTCAGGCACTCAACTCTAAAAGTGCACCCCCCTAATTCTATTTTTTTATTAAAATAAGAACACCACAGCCTGGTCTACAAGAGCTAGTTCCGGGACAGGCACCAAAGCTACAGAGAAACCCTGTCTCAACCCCCCCCCCCAAATAAGAACACCATTCTCCCATTTCAAACCATCTGTAGACTCCTCTAACTTTAGAATACAGGTGATCATGCCAATCTTCCACGTAGCAGCTTCCATATTCTTTCAGAGGAGTAACTATGGGCTCACTGTCCACCCTGCTATTTCACTACAACTTCTTCCTGTCTTAATTTTGCCCCTGAAAACAGGGAAACATTCTTTGGCATTGTAAGAATAATGCCTGGATTCAAAGCAACTCCCTCTTCAGTTCTGACTCTCTATTCTCACAGTTATATCCTTTGAGAAAAAAAGAACAGAAACAAAACGGAAAACAAATATAAGAAATTTGCCCTTGTTTTGATTACATACTGTGCTCTGATTTTCCCTGTCCAGCTCTGTGCTTCGCAACATATTTTACAACTCTGGTCTGGCATCTGAAGTTAAGCTTCAGGCTTCCCTACAGCCATTTGAAAATGAAAACCATTTTCCTCCTCATGCATTTAACTTCATAGGTGCCTTGCTGTCATCAACACTCTGCCCATCTTTAGTCAAGTGGAGATGAAGAACAGTGGGGTTGACCATTGCCACCAGACAATGGCGTTCGGTAATTGACTGTTGATCTTTCATCTGCTGACTCACAGCCCATCTAGAAGCCTAAGGGAAGGCTTTGACAGAGAGACAGAAAGTGTAGAGAAATGTCAACTGAGAAAAATCGTCATGGCTAAATATATCTCTTTCCTTTAGATTCTTTTACCCATAACCCTAATATTTAGGTTTTACTCTGACATGTTTATGATCCTGTTTATTTCATCCATTTGGCTTCCAGACTACAAAATATTTATTTATCACCTCTTTTCAGTCATAAAAGTATTATAATGAGGATATAGGGTAAATAAAGCACATTGGCTGGCATATAACAGGTACTAAATTATACCTTTAAGTGAGAAATTGATGACCTGGAAACATATTACTGATCCAAGACAATATTAGGACATTATACATAATACAAATTGGTCTATAAAATAAAACTATGCCGTTTATTGACTCCCACTTGAATTAAATGATTTTAGAGGGGGATAACTGGTAAATAAGAAGCACAATATCAAACCATATATTAATGATTATAACTTTATAGAAAATCAAGCACATATTTTAGTATAAATATACAAGGAATAAAGGAGATTTGATCTGAAGTAGAGTTGAAGTGTGATTAGTTATTGGCCAAGGGGGCCCAAGGAATGTAAGCTCACTGGCTACAGTAAAATGTGTGCTAGCAGATCCAGTGACTTAATTGAGAGGACCAAGAATAAGATGAAAATACAAGACTAGGCCTAGTGTAGAAAGTCCTATCATATGAAAATATGAAGCTTTCTCTTCATTTCCAAGTCTTTCCCTTTCGACATTATTCTTGTTTTATGCCAGTTAGTAATATTCTTTAAACATTTTTAAATTTAAGACATGAGGCTAAATTGTGCCATTCGTTTCTACTTAGCATTATCAATTTTAGGTGCAGATACAATAATATTTAAGACAAGTGAAATTAAAATAAATGAATAATACAACTTTAATTTTCTAGAGCAATTATTATGTCATATATATTTCAGTCTTGCCAGAACACTAGAAACGCTGCAAACAGCACACAGGGGGATCCCATGCTTCAATCACATAAAGATCTATTATAGTGGGTCCCAAATTACAGATAATTTTGTTTTTTGAGCAAGTTTAAAAGGATAATGGAACAAGGTGCAGTAGATAGGCGTACAATATATATGTCCAACTTTCCTTATGCAATTTGTTTGCACACATCATTCAAATACATTGGGGAAAAGTGGAGAACTACAAGAATAGGAAATACATGGTGACCCCACAATTCCTTTTCCTTTCAGTCTTTTGTGGTTCTTCAATTAGCTAACATGAGCAGCAATCTTAAATATGTGTCATGAAGTGAAATAAAAGCATTTCACATGTTCTTAAAATGAACCCTGACTCTAACACACAGAACAAGAACCAGAGATGTGTCTATGAAATTTACGTGAAAGAAGAATTTACAGAGCTCCAAGCTCCAAGGAAGGTGCAAAGTAAGCCAAAGTGTGACTAGATAGGTAGACCAGGACAGGTTTCCTTTTGTCCTCATAACCCAAAAGACAATAAGCATTCACATTCAGGACTAGGACACAGGTAGAGGAACTAACAATGTAAGCTGTTTGGCAATAAAGCCAGAGTTGAACAACTTCTGCATCTATTTGCTAGAGAATTCATAATTTCATCATCTTGGTTTCCTTATCTACATAAAAGGTAAATTTGGAATAACTCCTCTATTGGGTTGTTGAACTCTTCACAGGCACACACTACATGCCCATCAAGATCACACAGCCTCTGAACTCTTCACTCGAATAATAACTAAGCATGCATTATGAATCAGGCACTTAGACAGTAGCAGCTACAAGGTGAAAACTTAGTAAAAACAAACAAACAACAACCGAAAAAACCGAACTGTGGCTAAGGGAACCTGTGGACCTAAATTAGAGAGTGCAGTCCTACAGGAGAGTGTAGAAGCAAGCATTCATCAGGACAGCACATGCCACTGGAGAGGAACACTGTCTTACAGCTGGCTAGTTTAAGGGCTCCTTCATCAACAAAGAAGCTGGATGTTCTGAACTTATATACAGGCAAGTAAGAATAGAGGGAGAAAATTATGTCTATATATATTTAGGTGTGTCTATATACAGATATGGATACAAATAGGCCATGATTTTGGGAACGTGCAGGGGTAGGGTACATGGAAGGGGGAAGGGAAGCAGAAAATGACATAGATTAACTTAAAAAGATTTAAAAAGGAAATTGGGTATGGGCCAGTTCCAGTGTCAAAAACAGTACTCTCAGATGTGTTACAGAAAGCCCATGAAAATGTAATTCATTCTGATGGGCTCCCTATGAAATGGAATATACAGTGATTATACAACACACAGTCTCATATTCCTCCTTGCCACATAACAAAGTGATTTGTCCAGGGTTAGAGAGATGATTCAGTTGTTAAGATTATTTCCTGTTCTTCAAGAGCACCTGAGTTTGAAGTCCAACACCTACATCACGCCCCTCACAAATATATGTAACTCCAGGTCCAGGAGAGTCTGATATCTCTGGTCTCTGTAGGTACCTGCATTTATGCCCATATGCCCATAGACAGACACGTGCACACTATACACAATTAAAAATAAAAAAAATTAGATATTTCTTTAAAAGTGTCATAACAAATGCTTTAAAAATCACCTATCAACTAGGAATTTAAAGGGACATTTCCATAGCCAATTCCATGAGATTTTAGTTATGATAGATGTCGGCTCATCTCTTTATAAATGTTAATAGCTCATGCGTACAAATTTGCTCATTTTATAATAGGAAATTTTTTTATATGTTTAAAAGTTCTTCCCATCAGAAAAATTCATAAAAAACATTTAGGATAACTTTTAAGCTGAAAAAATGAATGTTACTGTTCTAATTCAGAAAACTGGTTTGATATGTACCCACTCACAACAGGAATCAGTAGTCACCTATAACAGACTTCCATTTGTGCTCAGCCCCATTTCACTTTTTCCAGTCTGCAGCAGAATTTCCAAGTTATAAATCAGGTATCACTATACTGTATGAAACCCTTAAACAGCAGCCCAATGCAATTAGAACAAAATCAGAACCACTCAAGAAAATGCTAGACATTGATATTGTCTTCCACCTCCATTTCAGTTTTGAAACAGCTCAAGAAATAAATTCCACAAACTATGCCTTCTTCTCTCTCTCCTTCTTCTTCTAAAGTAATAAAGACGGCTGGGTAGTTGTGGTGCATGCCTCTAATCCCAGCACACAGGATGCAGAAGCAGGAGGATCTCAGTGAGTTCGAGGCCAGCCTGGTCTATAAGAGCAAGTTCCAGGACAGCCAGGGCTGTTGTACAGAGAAACTCTGTCTCAAAGAAGAAAAAGACACTACATAGCTGTATGGGTTCAAGACTTGCCCAGAGTTGACTTATTCCTTTGTTAAAGATGGGGTTTTTAAAAGTTTTAATTATGTGTAAATGTATATCTGTGTGTGGGTATAGGCACATAAGTGCATGTGCCTGCAGAGGCCAGAAGAGGGCATCAAACCTCCTGAAGTTGGAGTTACAGGTGGCTGTGAGCTGCCTGATACAGATATTGGAAACTAAACTCAGATCTTCAAAGAAATCAGTACATAGTTTTAATCCCTGAGTCATCTTTCCAGCCCACCTTCTTTTAGGATTACCTTGTTTGTTTAGTGTGGTAGGTATGTGGGTGTGTGTTCTTGTGTGTCACTATGTGGATAAGGAAGTCAGCTGGCAACCCACAGGTGTCTTTCTCTCCCATGATCATACAGTTTCCAGGGATCATACTCACATTGTCTGGTTTAGCAGAGAGTGCCTTTCTTTTCCTCTTAACCATCTTGCCACTCCCATAGCTAACATATATTTGTTTAAGTTGTAGTTATAAATATTTTTCCAGGACAAGTCCTCTTCTTCTTCCTATTTGGTTTGTGTTATTGTTGCTATTTCTTAATTACAGGCTAGCCTATATGCCTTGTGTTCATATGGTAGGCTTTGTGTTTTATTGGTTTTTATCTTAGAATGTAACTATTAAAAAAACTACTTATCGATATGTCTCCATCACTCAAAACCAAGTAAGTATTTGACTAACTAGAGAACTGGTTGAGTAAAGAAATTACCTTTGAGGTATCATTTTTGAGTATCTCAACTTTTAAACCAAAAAAAAAATCACAAAAGAAAAATAAGCCGGGCGGTGGTGGTGCACGCCTTTAATCCCAGCACTCGGGAGGCAGAGGCGGGCGGATCTCTGTGAGTTCGAGACCAGCCTGGTCTACAAGAGCTAGTTCCAGGACAGGCTCCAAAACCACAGAGAAACCCTGTCTCGAAAAAACCAAAAAAAAAAAATCACAAAAGAGTATCTCAACTTTTTCGTTATATAGCTCAGGATGTTTTTCATAATGTTAAGAAATTAATCACCTGGTTTCTAATTGATTAATGCCAGAGTGTGTTAATATTTGATTTGTAAAACTTTCTGTGGTTCGTCTTTTTCAGGGAGCAAAACAAAATAGCTTATTTTCTAAAATGCACACCAATAATATGAACCCACTTGTTGTAGATAAATTAAAAAGCGCATGACACCAAAAGTGCTACCTCAACAGTGTTATCAACAGTAACTCCAAACACATTCATCTGGAGCACAGAAATCATTCATTCATTTCCCAATCCTATCAAGTTCTCTTCAATCTTGTCAACTCTATGAACCATCTCTGCAACCTCGATTCTACTCAGTTATAATTAATCACTCATGAATCCAAACACCTACAGCTACTTATATCTACCACTAGAGTGAAAAATCTATTTAACTCTTCTGATATCTGGCTCTTACATAAAACGGAATCATCTCTTTGAATTCAGATCACAGTGATTTATCAATCTTGCTCTCTCGTACTTATCGTACAATAGTAACCAAATATTGTAATGAATTTCAACTTTTAAACTAAACATAACATCCTCATCAGACTCAGTTTAAGTATATATATGAGCACCCATCACAAATCTTGGTACCTATAAATCATAGTATTAAAAATAACTAGCACACTATGCTCTATCATCTTAGCCCTATTTTCACACACTAAGAATGATTTGTACAGTTATGAAGTGCTATTTTGTGATTATAACTTGATTATAATATCATTCCTTTTACTTCCCTCCCTTCAAAATCTCCTACATATCTCCATACAAAAATGACATTTTATGATATACAAGGAAAAAGGCTCAACATACTTAACAAAGTTCTACTGAAACTCAATAAGGTTCAATATACACTACTCCAAAAAAGAGCACCTATGTACCCAAGAAAGCAAACCAACAAGGGTAGGGTCATTGTCAGCTTCTTGTCTATCCTAAAGTTAATAAAATAAAAGGTAGGAATGGTTTCCTGATCACCTCTTTCAACATTTACTGAGACCATCATAAGACCATAATTCTCTATGTAGAGGAAAGAGGGTGTAACTCTAAAGACACAGAACACTGAGAAGCCCATACTCCTTTCTGAGATATCCTCCTCATCTTTTGGTCAGACCCTTTGTTCAATCCTATTTTTCTGTGGCATCCTAATGCTTCATCAAACCTGGTAAAGGGTCTTATTAGGCTTTGGTTCACAATTTCCTAATGAAGGCTTCTTGGCCAAGCAGAACTTGTACAAAATACACCCATATGCTTTATTTTATTAATGTGCCTCTTGTTAAAAAATCTGGAGCCAATTATATATGATATAAAAGTTATTTTTTTTTTTCGAGACAGGGTTTCTCTGTTGCTTTGGAGCCTGTCCTGGAACTAGCTCTTGTAGACCAGGCTGGGCTCGAACTCACAGAGATCCGCCTGCCTCTGCCTCCCTAGTGCTGGGATTAAAGGCGTGTGCCACCACTGCCCAGCATAAAAGTTATTTTTAAAGACCTATTCACATAGTATCATTGCGATATAGTTGAACAATGATGTTTTAAACTGTATAAATGACTGAACTTCTAATATTTCCTACCTGGTCTTACAGAAAGAAATCAAGGAAAGGGTTGCTATATTAGTCAGGAATATCTCACTGGAAAGCAAAAAAGCATTTATTTCCATGAATTTTTTTTTGTGTGTGTGGGGGGAATTAGCTCTATTCAAACCTTCTCCATCTTCTATCCCCTACTGTGCAGTGTACAGACACTTGTGGGAAAGGGCACTTGGCATTCGACCCTACTAGTCTCATTTTCTAAAGCAATGTCATATTTTTCTGGGGCAAAAACAACACCGTTTCTAATTTGTTGACACTTGCAAAAATACTTCCTGTAACTACAAATTGACCTAAGAATTAAGGACATTCTTCTCAGGTGGTCCTTACTTACTTAACTGACTTCTCATGAAAATGGGTTTTGTGGGGGAACAGAGTGAAGACCACTAACATTTTTTCTCAAGTAGTATGCTGTTGCTCCACTCAGTGATACATCTCAAAAGAAAGTCAATATTCTCTTAAGCTTTCAGGACAAAATTAAAGAAAAGGAAGGAGGAAGGGAGGGAGAACAAAGAGTAGGTTTATTCGTAGACTTTGTAAACTAATGGAATAAATAAGTTGACATTTTAATTTATTTGATGATAAATTCTAGAGTTAATTAAAATGAAATGCTAAGAGAAAATTAGCATGACATTTTTTTGCACCAAAAAGTCTTTCACAGATATGTCTGTGCTTTGTGCTTTCTTTTCATTTATTGACTTCCTCATCTCCATTTACAACATCCAACACAAGACTAGAAAAGCATGCTTGTCCACAAATGCAACTTCCCACTTCTCATCTTCCAAGTAATCAACAAGTTTGAATGGCTGACAGAGTCTATGAATTGTTACCCAGCACTACTGCCCCCAATTAACATCTCCTCTGGGTAAATCCACGCAAAATGAAGTCCCCTTTGTCTCTAGACAGTGTCTTAAGGAAACAAGATATAAACTGATGAAAGAGGGAGAGAGATCTTTTAGTTTGAGTTGGTTGTGAGCACATTTAAGCAGCTGTCTTTTTTTGGTCTCCTTAACACTTACAAAAGCAAACAAATGAACAAACAGACAAACAAACAACAGCAAAGAGGCCTTAAAATATTTTTCGAAGTAATCCCTTTTCAGAATAATTGCAAATGATGTTCAGTGATGGGTAGGAGGCCGTAAATATTATGCCCTGTATCTTCAGTGAAAGATGAAATGAAAAACCTCTCTGAATAGTTTTCATCATTTCAGGATAAAGGGTCAAATCACTCTCTCCCAGGTCCCAAAAGTCTAACTAAAAAAATTAACATACATGGACACACACACAACTCAAAATTCATGGCAATATGTCTAACTGGAGAATGCTGGATATTTAAAAATTAGTCCAGCCTCATGGATTCTTTTCTACTTAGTGGTAAACTGAAAAACACTGCAAGTGTTGTTTCTAACTTGTTCTCTTCCCCTTTGAAAGAAATAGCATTTAGATACTCCTTGCCTCGGCTATGTAGCTTGAGAAAAGGATTTTACAATTTCAAAGCTGGAGAAAGAGCTACAGCATAAAGATATAACAGCTGATAAAAGTAATGCTGACCAGGAAGCTTTTAAATTCCTTTCAAAATCTTTTATCAAGCTATATTCTATTACAGAATATGGTAGGATTTTAAATTGGATTTTCCTCTAGCTGTAAAAGCAAGTTTGTTGTCTATTTCCTTTGTGGAAGCCCCAGGGCTATTAAACCACTACCTTAGCAAAGACAGAAAATGGCCCAAAGCCTAAGGGAGGACTTGAATCTATGGGTGTTCAGAGAAAACATAAGAGTATGTCTGTTAATTCAATTGATATTTATGATGTACTAATATGTGCCAACAAACTGATAAAAATTCCTGCCAGTTTAACATACTCACTATCTAGCTGAGTAAAAGAAATTGCAGAGAGTAAGCACATCACATAGGTGAGTGACTTATTAATCATACAGTAAAGATTACTGCTATGGAAAAAAAAACAAAGTAAAGAAAAAGAATTGAAGATGGGGAGAATTTTACATGGTTTTATTAATTGGCAGGCATTGTAAATTTCGTGAAGAAAATGATGTTTATGTCTCTGAAGAGTGAATATTCAGGAGAAATATTCAAGCAAATGAAATATATGTATAATGGTCTTGAGTTTGACAAACTCCAGCATGTTTGTCAAAGCAAAAAGACTTGAGTAGCAAGATTATAAAAGAGTGAAGCTAAATGCAGTTAATTTAAGGGTGAAGAGACAGATCATAAAAAGATTTAGAGTCATAATTTGAAACACGTTTAGGGACCCACCAGCAGATTTGTGGAACAGCATAAGATACTATTATATTCAAGCTGTGTGATAGGTACTTGGAGATAGCATGAGCATCTCAGAAACTAAAATGTATTATCTTTTATGAAACATTCCTTGCCTCATATTAAATGGGGTAGTATAAAACTAGTGCCATTAACCTTGTTTAGGACACAAGAGAATTTACTATTTTCAGGTTTGTGATAGGATTAGTGTTCTTCTGTTCCTCTAAGAGGTCATGAACAATTGTTTTACTTTCCAACCACAACTCTTCTGATGGACTGAGAACTGTGACAATAGCAGAGGAAAGACTAAAGTTTTGGGTCAGTCTAACTTGTCTCATATCTGAAGTGTTGATGATGACCTTCATATATTCTAGCTGTCACAGTAACTATACTGCTATCTACCCAAGCCAGAGTATAACTGCTGATGCTGCAAAGTCAAATTGCAGAAGGCTGTTCTCACAGTGAGAATGATAGGATATAAGTATATGTAAAATTTGTACAGTTATGAGTAGGGGAGGTGCTGACAAGATGAATGTCAGGTATTTGTAACCAATGAGATCAGATCTGCTGTGCAAAGTGTAGGAGGAGAGGCTTAGTCTCAAGTCATGTATGTCACCAATGTTAAATGACAATACCAGTTGCTCTAAATGCTTAGGAAGAGAATGTGCCAATAGAATGCTTGGATACCAGTACTTATTTCCACAATATGACATGCCCATTTCATAGCACAGGAGAGTAACTATACATAATAAGAAGTCTTGTAGTTAAGGTTTTGAATTGTGGCAATTTGAATGTAATTGGCTCCCATAAGCTCACGGGGAGTGTCACTATTAGGAGGCATGACTTTATTGGAATAGGTGGAGGAAGTGTGTCACTGTGGAGGCAGACTTTGAGGTCTCATGTGCTCAAGCCATGCCCAGTATCCCAGATCACTTCCTGCCAAATGCACATCAAGATGTTGCTTCTCTCCTCTTAGCTCCTTCTCTAGAACCATGTCTGCCTGCATGCTAGCATCTCCCAACATAATGATAAAGGACAAAAATCTCTGAAACTTTAAGCCTCCAATTAAATGTTTTCCTTCACAAAAATAGCTGGGCTCATGTGTCTCTTCACAATAATAGAAACCCTAATGAAGATATGAATATACACAGTATAAAGAACTGATTTTCAGATCATCAATATGCTAATTATCCTGATTTCATTGTAACTCAGTATACAAATAATTCAAAACACCACATTGTACTTCATAAGCACATACAAAACACCGTCAATTCTGAACCTGTCATAGCAAAGGCAAAAAAACAGGTTCTCATTAGCTGAAAGCTTAATAGAATCATGTTTGTTAAATGTCAAAAAATGAGAGTAAAATGTTTCCTAAGATTATAACTATATAGCAAAATAACAATGTGCAGTAAACAAAAATGGTAGTATAATATACAACTACAATCAATTCATGTGTAAGAGGAAAGTCAAAACTTATCCAAATCCTGACTATTGCATTAGCAAGAACATCAACAGCTAAAGACAAATTTAAGCCATTAAGACAGTGTCTCTATGAAGCATAGGGTTAAAAATGTAAATAAAATGAATTAGTCAGAAGTAGCAGCATTTCAGCCTCTAGACTAGAATAAAAGGAATAGGCATAGCAAATATTTTCTGCTAAGGGAGGCCTAGTAAAATAGAGATAGAAAACAGAAAGATTTGATGAAAGAAAATAATATCCATTGGCCTCCTGTAATTTTTGAAAATGATCTGTAATTAAATCTGAGAAATTCTAACTATCTTGAAAAAAGGAATAAAGAAATCAAGTGAGGAGATCCCTTAATACATGACAAAGATACTAGAGGGATACTCTCTACTTTTGCTGTTTTACTGGTAAACCTCCCATATTTTGTGTAAAAACTGTTATGTGTCTCTCTTTACAAATTTAAGTTAACTTGGAAAGATCCCTGATGTAGGAGTTCCTTTTGTTTGTGTGTTGTTTTCATTGGTTAATGAATAAAGAAACTGCCTTGACCTAGTTGATAGGGCAGAACTTAGGTAGACAGAGAAGACAGAACTAAATCCTGGGAGGAAGAAAGCAGAGTCAGAGGAATGCTATGGAGCCACCAGAGACAGACATGTTGAATTTTCCCCAGTAAGCCACTGCCACATGGTGATATACAGATTAATAGAAATGGGTTAAATTAAGATGTGAGAGTTAGCCAATTAGAGGTTAGAACTAATGGGCCAAGCAACGATTTAATTAATACAATTTCTGTGTGGTTAGTTTGGGGCTAAGCTAGCCAGGCAGCTGGGATGAACAAATGGGCCCTCCTCCTACAGATCCCCTAAAGTCTTTAATCTCCATATAAGCATCTATTATCCCTGACAGCCCAAAAATTTAATCTGAAATTCATGTATCAATCAAAATCATATTCTTTATATTTATGTAAATATCACACAAGAATGAAAAATTCTTTAAATTGTTTATGGTTGTCTTACCATCATTTTTGGTGAATCACTTCTAATGGTTTTTACCATAAGTGTGAAACTGTTCTTCGTAGGAAAATCTCTGGTTCTTTTTTAAAAGAGATTTCTCTTTCATTTTACATACCAATCACTTTTTCCTCCTTCTTTTTCTCCTGCTACTTCTCCCCCCCCCAATGCCCCATACACTCCTCAAAAAGGGTAAGGCCTCCCCTGGGGAGTCAGCAAAGTCTGATCTATTAAGTTGAGACAGGACCAAGCTGTTCCTGCCTGTATCTAGGCTGAACAAGGAATCCCTCAATAGAGAATGGGCTCCAAAAGGCCATTTCATGCACTAGTGATAAATCCTGGTCCTAATTCCAGTGGTCCCCACAGATTGCCCAAGCCACAGAACTGTCACCCACATTCAAAGGGCCTAGTTCGGTCCTGCACAGGTTCTCCAGCTCTTTGCTCAGAGTCAGTGAGCTCTAACTAGCTCAGGTCAGCTGTTTCTCATCATGATCTTGACCCCTTTCCTTATAAAATCCCTCTTCCTTCTCTTTTACTGGAGTCTGCGAGCTCGACCCAGTGCTTAGGTGTGGCTCTCTGCATCTGCTTTCATCAGTTACCGAATGAATGCTCTATGATGACAATTAGGGTGGTCATCAAACTGATTACAGAGGAAGACCACTTCAGGCACCCTCTCTACTATTGCTTGGAGTCTTAGTTAGGGTCACAGTTGTGGATTTCTGGAAATTTCCCTAACACCACTTTTCTCCCTAATCCCATAATGGCTCCTTTTATCAAGATATCTCTTTGCTTGTTCTCCCTCTCTGTCCCTACCCCAACTTAACCATCCTGTTCCCTCATGTTTTTAGCAGACAAACAAAATCACCTAGTGCTCTTATCAAGTGCTCTAAAAATACAAGCATGTTAAAGGGTCAATCTCTAATTTTTAATTGCCTCCTATCATCTTATCAACAATCACTTTTTATTAGAACTTTAAGAACTAAGGAAACTATAGAGATGAGGTCGTGAAGGCAATATTCTAAGGTAGTTCACAAGACATCATGACATAAAATTGTATATATTCTGGGAGTTGAGATGGGATACAAAATTTCAAGTTAGATATCTCAATGATTCTAAAGGAAAATGTCATATACATGTGCACACATGCACAAAAATAAACACATCTGTACAGAAAGGTAGCAAATTATTTTAAACCAGTCATTGGACTCAGTCATTGAATCAAGTCTGACCATCCTAAGTTCAGTGCTCTAAATGATCAGAACATTCTACTTCTTGCTCAATACATAAACAAAAAGTCAATGGAGTTGAGTGCTGTGGGATAATGCTCTTGTACCCTGTAAAGATTTATCACTTGTATTGGTTTTAATTAAATGCTGATTGGCCAGACTAGGAGAATTCTGAGAAGAGGAAAGGCTCAGTCTGCGGTCACTACCCAGATGCAGGGCAAGCAAGATGAAAATACTGCACTGAGAAAAGTTCCCAAGCCACATGGCTAAACATAGACAAGAATTGTGGGTTAATATAAGTTGTAAGAGCTAGTTAATAATAAGCCTGAGCTAATAGGTCAAAAATTATAATTAATATAAGCCTCTATGTTTCTTTGAGAGGGAACAGCAGCAGGACTGGGCAGGACAGAAATTTCTATTTACAAATGGCACACAACATGGGACAACTACATCTACATAAAACCTGAGAGAGCTTGAGAAGGGATTTTGGACATAAAAGAACAGAATTAAGCACAACCTCTTAGTAGAAGCATTTTGTAGGGTTGACTCTGTCTTTTAGAAGCTAGAAAAGACACATCTCCTTTAAGAGAGGCTCCCTGACTCAGCATTAGCAGCAAAAACCTTGCAGGTCTTTTAAGAGGCTCTACCACCAAACACTTAAATAGTGTCTATGAGCAGCTGACATCAGGCTTCTAGGTGGTGGCATGGACCTAAAAACTCCACAGAGTTGTAGTAAAAAAAATATGGCTTCTGTCAATACCTCCACCATGAAACTATTCTCTCAGGAGGCTAAGGAGTGGGGTAGATTTAGTCGCCCAAGTCACAACTTAAATCCTAGTCATGTCTCTTAGCAGACTAAAGACTCATGTGGCCAGAAAAAAAGAGATATACAGTAAAGATATATCCAGATGAAAATAACTTCTAAACAGTTTACAGTGTTTTTAAAAATAAACATCAGCTTGGGAGAGAAAAGAAAAGGGACAGAGAAAGTCATTAAAAAGAAATATAGTCAGGAGTGATGGCACATACCTTTAATTCCAGTACTTCAGAGACAGAGGCAGACAGATCTCTATAAGTTTCAGGCCAGTTTGGAGTACAAAATGAGATCCAGGATAGCCAAAAAAAAAAAAAAAAAAGAAAAAAGAAAAAAAAACAGACTAACCCTGTCTCAAAAAAAAGTCAAAAATAAAAATAAAAGAAATAGAGTTTTTTATAAGAGCCACATAAAAATGGAAAATACACAGAGAGTCTATACTGTATGTTACTGTTTTGTCTTTGAACTGTTTGAATAATGAGGAAGAAGCCATTCAATTATTAATGCTGCTGGATTAATCCAATCTATATACTTTGAAAATGCCTAGACTTCAAAAATAAGTTAGAAGATATGTTACTTTGGAGGAGAGGTTTTACTTTTGTTCCCACAAGAAATGACAGGCTGTGGTTCATTCTGGTTTAAGAAAAATTAGGTTTGATCAAAAAGGACCACCAGAAACATCTCCAATAGGAGCGGATGGCCCAGATGATCCAACATTTCACAGCACTTCTGCTGCAGTTTCCTCTGAGTTCTACATCTAGAACAGCCTCGAGACTGCTGACCAAGATGATCCAACCTCACAGAATTCCCCAGTCAGGACTTGATAATAATCCTAAATTTTCTTTGGGTTCCCATAAGATTATCAGCATCCCCATTCAGCAGGAAGTAACCTAGACAACGATGTCCACATTCCCAAAATATAGATTATGGATGTTTCATTCTATTTAGCATATTGCTTACAAGCTGTTATAAATAATGATCAGAAAAAAAGCTAAACAAAAGAAATTAGATTCAGGGCCTTATTTGAAAAGAAAAAATGGGGAAGTGCTGTGGGATAATGCTCTTGTACCCTATAAAGATTTGTCACCTGTGTTGGTTTAATAAAATGCTAATTGGCTAGTAGCCAGGAGGAAAAAAATGTAGTGTGACCAGACTAGGAGAATTTGAGGATGAGGAAAGGCTCAGTCCACTGTTACTACCCAAACAGAGAGGAAACAAGATGAAAATACTACACACTAAGGAAAAGTACCAAGTCATGTGACTAAACATAGATAAAGAATTATGAGTTAATATAAGTTATAAGAGATAGTTAATAATAATTCTGAGCTAATAGGCCAAGCAGTTTATAATTTATATAAGCTTCTGTGCTTTTAAGAGACTGAAAGGCTGCAGGACCAGATGGGATAGAAACTTCTGTTTACAGCTGAGGTCGTTTGGGAATTGCTATTGGGATCAACAACTGACAGAAACCATCAAGTCCATCCTAACAACTTCCTATTATCATTAAAGGAAATTCTTGATTCACACCAACAAAATGGTTCAAAAAGCAGCATCAGGCTTCTTTTTTATTTTGTTATTTTCACATTTTACTTTTAATGTAGATGTAACATGATTTGTACCTGTATTATGTATTCCATGCAGGCAGGATTATGCATTTGCTAGGGAGAGTCATTTCTATTAACTTTCCTCCCCTTGCTTTTGCCTTTTGCCTCCTGAATGTATTGCTTCCTTACCATCTGGATAAAGCAGATGCTTTATTTACCCTGTGAGATTCTGGAAAGAGTAGAAGCTAACAGGTTTTTGACACTTTGTAAGAGCATGTGAGATGTTATTGATAAGATCAGATTTGATTCTTTTATGTTTTTGAAAATCTTTCTTTTTCCATTACAATCATACTAAAAACTACAACACCTTACCTTTATGTAGGAATATTTAATGGCTTAAAAGATTTTTTAAGGACCATAAATATTTGATTTTAACAAGTACATCCTTTATTTCTTTGGAAATAGTGTCTTCCCAGTTAGGCCTATCTCTAAAGTCACCTGACTCTGAATTGTTCCGTTTGGATTAGAACACTCCAGATGATAGAACCAGTCTATGTGAACCTGCATCTCATTGCATTCAATAGCCTGGCTGTGTGACAAAACCAAGTGCCTATTACGGCCTGGTCAAGAAACATTCAACAATAAAGCCAGTTCAACTGACTTAATTTCCATGGGCAGCTGCATAAATCATTACATTCTGGGCTCTTCTGTTCTGCATGCTTTACTGACTAATATGTAAACGAGGCTAGGTAAATCCTACCAGTTCCTTGACATGCCACCCAAAGTTTTATTTTTTTTATTACAGAATAAAATTCCTTCAGGAAAGAGATTTTTTAAAAATCACTGTCAAGCAAGTCAGAAAATATTAGTTCATAATGCACCTTTCTAAATGCTTAAACATTCAAGATGGTGAAATACAAAGGAGAATGAAAAACACTGCACAGAGAACAAGGTGGGATCTTAAGAGTATACAAAGGAAAGTAGAGTTGGCACTGGGTTTTTTCTGTCTGTCTGTCTGTCTGTCTGTCTGTCTGTCTGTCTGCCTGCCTGCCTGCCTATCTATCTATCTATCTATCTATCTATCTATCTATCTATCTATCTATCTATCTA
>JABTXL010005037.1:19377621-19396436 GCA_025134845.1 Neodon shergylaensis
CTATCTATCTATCTATCTATCTATCTATCTATCTATCTATCTATCTACCTACCTACCTACCTACCTATCTATCTATCTATCTACCTACCTACCTACCTACCTACTTTCCTATCTCTCTAGCTACCTATCTATCTCTAAATCTATCTATCTTCTATTTATTATCTATCATCTATTTTCCTCCCTCCCTTCCTGCTTCTTTCTTCTCTTACCCAATTCTTTTTTTTTTGCTTTTATTTTTTAACTTTCATTTCCCCATTGACTTTCCCCTTATTCTTCCTTCTTCCTTTCTTTGTTATTTATTGAAAAATTTAGAATTAACATTAGATATCTGACTGTAACTATTGAGACCCAGAAATAAACTTGCGTAACTCAGAGTTTGTGGATGGTCCTTCACAGCTCTCAAATCATGATGATCCTATTCGGAGAATCTCTTCATTCTTTTATGCACTCATCCAGCAAATATCAAGAGTTACTACACACCAAACACCATCTCAGAGGACAGATATCGAAATAAAAATAATACCTAAAAATACAGTTATATGGGGATTCAGACAATGAAAAAAACAGATACATTTTCATAATATTAGGTCAAGTTATGATTAGAGAGGCCACAAGCAGCTGTCTTTTAGAGAATAATAAGCTTAGAAAGAATGATCTCATTTGAAACTGCACTAAAACACAGTAAAATACAATTCTATACTGTCCAGTACAAAAGAATAATTTGTCTGAGATAGTCAAACATATTAGCTGATAGCATAGTTCTTTAACTCTCAGTTTGCTAAAAGAAATATAAAACAATATTCTGATAAATACTAGTGTCACTTGTATACATATTATTTATCCACCATAGAGGACACAGTACTTAGTTAGACCTAGACTTGGACTTTTGTCAGTTTATAATAGGATATTTATATAAACGGTAACTACATTCCAAAAATTAAACTAATAGAAACAGGAACTTTTTTTAAAAAAAATCTACAATTTATCACAGGAATTATTCTTTTATAACATCAAATAAGTTATGGCAAGCCTCAGCTTCAACCTCCAAATGGCTTCCTGTTTCACTCAATATAAATGTAAAAGGCCTGGCAATGACCTTCAAGGCCCTGAATGATTTGGCAACTATTATGTTTTTGACCTTCTTTCTCACGCCTTGTCTCTATAGCTCACTGTGTTCAGTCATTCTGAGTTGCTTACTGTTTTTTAGAAAAATTTTCCAAAATTTCCTAAATTTCCAAAATTTCCCTAACCAAGATGAAGGCTTTAAAGCTGTCTCTCTTTAAATATTCATGTGGCTAATCACTTCTCTCAAGAGTTTGCTCAAATGTTATTTTCTCAGTGTTCGTGTGTTTGGTGGCAGATGTTAATATAACCTCTATACATTCCTGTATTGACTTCCTTATTCCACTGCACTTATCTTCTATCATACAGAGAAAGTCACTTGGGTGCTATATGTGCTATCATTAATTTCTGCTAACTAAAACACAAACCCAATGTATCTGGGAGGGTTCATATCTTAATCCTATATGTATCCTAAGAATTATAACAATTTCTAAAACACAATAGGTTTCTGTATTACTCAGGGTTCTCTAGAGGAACAGAGCTTACAGAATGAGGATATATATGTATGTGCATGATTTATTATATATAATGAATATATATATATATAATGGTGATGCATACACACACAAATATATATATATGATTTATTAGAGTGACTTACAAGCTTACAGTCTGTCTTCCAGATAGTCTAACAATAGCTATCTACCAGTGGAAGGTCCAAAAATCTAATAGTTGTTCAGTCCCTAAGGCTGGATGTCTCCGCTGTTCTTCAAAATCCCAATACACAAACTTTAATATTAGCAAAGGAATGGACTTGCTGGTAGACAAAGAATGATTACGCTTCCTTCTCTCATGTCCTTTATATAGGCTGCCAGCAGGTAAGGTCCTGATTAAAAGCAGATCTCTTATCTCAAAAGGCCTGGATTAGAGGTGAATCTTCCCACCTCAAAAATTACAAGTGTGTCTTCCAACTTCAAATGATTTAGCTAAGAAAAAAAAAATCTCTCAGAGCTGTGCCCAGCTACTTGGGTTTTAGTTAATTCCAGATGTAGACAAGTTGCCAACCAAGAATGGCTAAAGAAATACCCTATAAGTTCCAATGAAAATATGAATGAGTGATAGGCTTTGACAGGAGTATAGACATAGTAAAAGAATCAGACATGACTTAGTATGTGAGTGAATACTATGCATATATAGACAGGGAAAGTGCTTCTGTCCAAAGCCTTACCTAGTATTGTTGCCATTTCAGAGTGTTTAAGATACTTTCAAACAGAGCTAAGTTCATGAATCTTCTTATGTAACTTTTTATTGAGTAAGTATGAGTCACAGGATATGATGGCAGAGCACATATATTTTAGTATTCCATTGTCCATTACAAGTATATGCTTGCTTCCTTTCTACTGGGTAAAATCACAGAGAGTATCGTGACTCTTGTGATCATTCTTGGAACTTATTCCCTTTGATTCAAAGCTACAATCTCAGCTTTTCAAGTGGTGTTTCAAGTTCATTTTTTTTTTCAACACCAGGACTTAATCCCTTCCTTTTGTCTATCAGACTCAGGGAAAGGTGGGATGAGAATGAGGGAAAAGGGGCCAATGGTGAAGGAAGGAGAGTAATTGAACTTCTCTGTCTTCTCAGCACATTAACCACAGACCCCCTCCAAAGCTGGAGTCAGGACGGACAAGGGTAAACAGAAAACAGAGAAGACTTTAATTAAGAGTGTGTCAAGTAGATGCTTATAGGTTCTGATGGCTTTTTGGCATATAGCCTTTCTCTATTGGTATTTCCATGGTTTCTCAATCACCTCTGATCTCTTGTATACTGTTCCTTAAGCACCAAGAGAATCTCTATAATGAGTGGTCAGTTGTCTTCTCAGCTCACATGAGCCAAATCAAAAAGGGGTCAGCAGGCAGCCACTGACATGAGACCCAAGAACAATAAGTCTCTGAAAGTTTCTCCAGTTCCTCACTTTTATAGTCCCATAGAAAATACTAAAACATTCACTCAACAAAGCATTTTGTCCTTATTGTATCTACTATCATAGATGTGCAACAATTTTTCTCTTTTGAAAATATTCAAAGCATGAGCTGTCTGCCTAGTCTATTTGTTCACCTCTGTTTTCGAAGTCTCTTTTATAGTATAGCATGGCCTCCGTTTTTAACATCTCTATTACTGTATAGAATATTCTTTTAAAACTTTCCTCTGAAATTGTGATGCAGGAAAAGCATGTCCAACTTTTCTCCACCAGAATTAGGGCTGCCATTTATACCACAGTCAGTCTCAACCTGGGCTCAGTCTACCCTGAGGAAATTCCACATTCTCACAGAGTATTGGATGAGCTAAAGAACTATGTCATGAAGCACTGTTTTTAGAAAGCAAGAAAACACTCTATTCACTACCATTGTTCTACTTAGGATGGGATCCATTTATTAGAATTTGGGCCCTAACTTTTATTGTTGCCATCTAATTCCATTTACAAAATTTCTCTGCCTCTTAATAGCCCATAAAGTCAATTCCAAATTCCTAACCCTTGCCTCCAAAATGGTGACATGATCTTATTAATCTTTCAACCTTCCTTCCCATCATACATGTATATTATTTCCAAGTATCTCATTCATTCTGTGAGACTCCCATTGCTTTCTTCCAGTCCATGTCCTGCACCTTGGTGTGAATACATCTAAGATGAACATGACAGAGAATTTCCTTTTTGTCTGAACATATCATAAATTGTTACCTTTCCCTTATTATCCATGTTTTAGAATAATATTTTATTCTTCTTTGGACAGGGAACTCTAATTTATGTCTTACTCATGTCATGCCCTAAAATACCCTTCTCTGTGGATCCTTCCCTGAATTCTATGAGCAGAATCCATTGTTTTTTATTTTATGTTGCCTTCACATTGTATTACATTCAGCCAACAAACTGATATGTTGTGTTATAAGCTATGCATATAAGAGCTGCCTATGCATAGAGATTTGTACTATGTTCACATCTTATTATAATAGTCACTTGTCTCAGTAGAAAAAAATAGAATTTTTGTGTATATCTCTATATAGATATTTGTATTTTACATATAAGTAGGTAGCAAAATGCTGTAGACTAGTAGGTCCTTCCTAGGTACTAATAGTATGTATTGGAGAATGGAAGACCTAAAAGCAGGTGAGGTTCAGGACTGTGCTGTGGGCCAATTATCCTGTCACTTGTATTATTTTAATGCAATGCTGCTTGGCCAGTAGCCAGGCAGGAAGTATAGACAGGGTGACCAGGCAGAAAGTAGAGGTAAGGCAATGAGAACAGGAGACTTCTGGAAAGAGGAAAGCTCAGTCTGCAGTTGTGATCCAAACACAGAGGAAGCAAGTTGTCACAGACTCGCTGAACAAGTCACATGGATAACATAGACAAGAATAATGTTATGAGTTAATAAGAAAATCCTGAGCTAATGGGTCAATAGGTTTAGACCTCTGTGTGATTCCTTTGGGACTGAATGACTGAAGGACCGGGTGGAACAGAAACCTCGGTCAACAGGACTGGAAATACAGGTTAGTTGGTGCTTACTGTTCTGTTCAAACCTAAGTGTAACCAGCCTGACAGAAATGAACATATTCTAAAGAGACGCTTGTGTCTTTCAACCTCTATCAGGCTATGAAAACATTGGACCCCAAAGAAATGGTAAACTCCCCAGAAATCTCATACTGGAAGTATGAGACTCCATACTGAACTCCAACCAGAAAGGGAATTTGTCTCTTAGAAAGAGAGTTCACACAGTTCTACAGGATGAGATTGAAACCCAGATAATAATGGGCCCACGCCTTTGTCAGGACTGCTTAGATATAAAAATCCGTGGCCTTCTTTGTAAACTTAGATCTTACTTCAGGACTCTTAAGACAGATATGAGGGGTATGCTGGTCTATTGATTCCTCTTCCCAATACGACCACATTAAAAAAAAATCTTTTTCTGTTTTCAATTTTAATTCGGTCCTTTTGTCTGGCATATTAAGGATAGGTGGCCAGACCTGAATTGGGCAAAAGTTGTGACCCCAAAGTTTGATAAGATAAGGACTTGAGTTGTTATTCCTCACATCCACATTCACTTGGACACTAAACCCTGTGCTGAGGGCTGAGGTAGGAGACAGGCAGATCTCTGGAGCACAGCAACCAGCCAGTTTGGTGACATACTTGTTCATAAAGATCTTGTTTTAGAAAAACAAGGTAGAAAAGTATGATGGAAGATACCTATCAACCTCCTGTTTCCATACCCACATGGACGTACACATGAACAGTATACACACACACACACACACACACAGTTTCCAAACTAAAAGAAAATGAGACAGTAGGAAAGACGTGGAGATATATGTGTATGAACAAGCAAAAGAAATCCAAATATAATTGTAAAGAAAGACATTAACAGGCTAGAGCCTTAAGAAAAATATTCTGTCAGTATTAACACAACACGATTTGAAAGAAAACAATTCCCAGAGAGCTGTCATTAGAGCCATAAATGCACAACAGGGGAAGGAACTGCACAAATGTCACACGAATCACTGCAGAGCAGGGAACTTCTTCATCAAAGCATCAGAAAGAGGAGCAGCAAAAGATGCTCTGAGTGATGGAAGATGATTGGCAGAATGATAGCACAATTGCTGTGGGAGTTCAGAAGGGGATGAAGATGATTCTGATTCTGGGTTGGACATGCTAATTTTATGCGCAAGAAAGATGCTCTATTAAGATCTGCAGGAGACAGACTGAAGCACTGGCGAGCTGATAGGGCCCACTAGAAAGGATGTGAGTCGAAAATTGCAATAGTTTGTGACAAAACCCAGACCCTTTTCTGGTAATAAGACTCTATGAAGTGTATGCTGAGCTTTTTAATGGGTTACTAACTCAAAGAGTGACAAGAAGGATAATCGCATCATATTCATCCCAAGATAAGAAAAGAACACCCGTATGCAATTCTCCTTAAGAAACAAAAGGGGAAAAAATATCAAAAAGACACTACCCCTATGAACCAAGAACTGAAAACAAAGAGAAGGAAAACTTTTGATCAGCAGCAGTTACCGAATTTCAAAACAAATACTTTAGTCCGAATCGACAATTAGCAGACTTGACATTGCAGAAAATTTAATTAGCAATTTACAGGACAAATCGGAGAAGACACCAAAAGCTCCACAAGTAAAGGTCAAACAGTCAATGATGGTGAAAATAAGCAAAGCGGCAAAACCTAAGATGCAGTTCCTGTGAAGGAGACTCCATCAGAGGTAACAGGGTACATGGAATTTAAATAAGACCCACATGAAAATTCTGGGAAAAATTATCCAGCTTAAATAAAACTGATATTTTGAAATGGAATAGTTATTTTCCAGAGAAATGAACCAAAGACATACTCCAGTATATTACTTGCTGATAATGCTGAGTTTTAAGCAAAACAAACATGTCAAACAGAAATACAAAAATATAAAAGGGCTTGACACAGCTTTTGAACACCAAATGCCAGAACACAAGGGAACCACATCCCTGGAAGTAGAAAAGAAAGATCACAACCAGTTTCCACACTTAGCCAAGTTGTGGGTCAAATGAGAAGGAAATTCCTAAGCCCAGTCTCATAAAATGAAAATGCCTTTCAACAATGAATCTGTGTGACAGGTGAACAAAACAAGATGGGGGACAATAAATCAGACAGTGTGGGACTGTGAAAAGGCACTAGTAGCTCAAGACGAAAAAAAAATACGTGTAAGACTATTCAAAATGTGGTGGCTTAGTTAGGGTTACTATTACTGTGATGAAACACTATGACCAAACCACCTTAGGGAGGAAAGGATTTGTTACAGCTTACTCTTCCAGGTAACAGTCCATCACTGAGGGTAGTCAAGGCAACAACACAAACATCCTGGAGGCAGAAGCTAATGCAGAGGCCATGGAGGGATGCTGCTTACTGGTTTGCTCCTCATGGCTTGCTCAGTCTGCTTTCTTATAGAACCCAGGATTACCAGTCCAGGTCCCCATCATAGGCTGGACTCTCCCTCAACCACCCCTAATTAAGAAAATGGCTTATTGCTGGATTTTATGGAGGTATTTTCTCAATATTATCAAAAGGAGTTCTGTCCTTTAAGTAATACTAGTTTGTGTCAGATTGACATATATGGCATATCTATATACAAAATTGCATAGTTTTTGTTCAAAGAGGGTTTTTAAAAACATTTTTAAGATGGTTGTATCCCATGAAACTAGGCACAGCTGATGTAGAACAGTATTGACACTGAATTCTTTTTGCTTTTCAATATTTATTTATTCTGTGTATAGTGTTCTGCCCTCATGTATGCCTGCACACCAGAACAGGGCAACAAATCTCCTTATAGATGGTGGTGAGCCACCATGTGGTTGCTGGAAGTTGAACTCAGGAGCTCTGGTGGAGCCGTCAGTGTTCTTAACCACTTAGCCATTTCTCCAGCTTTAGACACAGTGAATTCTAAGTATTCTAATTCACTACTATTGTCATTCACTCAACATGGAGAAAAGAGATAAAGTAGACAGAGAGCTTAAAGGACTCAGGGTTATATTTTTATTTGAATTAAATATTATATAAATTCAAGAATATTCCCTAAATTAAGTAAAACCCATAGAGGAAATAAAATAAAATAGAAAAAAATAAAATTCATAAAAACATTTATAACACAAAGAATATTATCGAAAATATTTTTCATGTCATATATTCTGATCACAGTTTCTCTTCCCAGAGAAATTATAACTACATCTTGAATAATGGGCTAAAAACAATCCTCACAGAAGAAAAATATAGACTGGCTAAGCTAGGTGAAATTTATAGATACTATAATATGGTGAATAGGGCTTTGTGGTAGTTTGGATAAGATGGCTTTCCAGGCATAGCAAATATCTTTGGCGAAGTTTGCTCTGTTGTTTACTGCTTGAACACCTATCTGCCTCCTCTCATTAGCACATCGTTGTCACCCATTCTTTTTTTTTTTGCCATAGAAGCATTTATTGAAGGGGGGAAAGGGAGAGAGAGAGACAGAGACAGAGAGAGAGAAGAGATAAAAGGAGAGGAAAAAGATAAAAGGAGAGAGACAGAGAGAAGGCATGCGCACGTCAAGGAAGCAGAAGAAGGAAGGAAGAAGACCCATTCTTATTTTTAAGATGAAGGTTATTTGAAATTTAAAACTAAAGGAAATATGACTAAAAAGAAACTAAAGGAATAGTGTGGATTTTTTTGTTGGTTTTGCTTTTATATTTAGTCTTAGTAAAAATGCTTGGAGACAATTTGTGTTAAAACCTTCTATTTCCCCTCACTCTCTGGACAATCTCTCATCTATGAGAAAGTCCCTCTATCTCACCATCTCCATTGCTGCTTATGCTTTGAGAATCGCTGTCTTAATCCTCTGAATATTGCTACTTTCTGTAATTCTTTCCAAAAACCCACATTCTGCCCATTCTCCTTGATTTATCTTATACTTCCATCCCCAGGGTCCAAGTTACTATTTCTTACACTTGCATAGGATGACAGCTTTAATCTCTATCCAGACTCTTTTCTGAGCTCCAGACTCCTATTTTCACTGCTGTCAGAATCTCCATTTGGATGGAATTCTTCCTCCTGGCTCACTCCCAAAGCTTCAGTCCTCTCCATCCCACTGATAACCCTGAGCGGGATACCCAAACAGTCTTCTTTAGTATTTTTCTAGCTCCTGTCTCTTATCTCATCTAATTGTCCATATTAGGATAAGAATATTTTTCTGGAATGCTATTTTCCTCACTCTAATTATTCTATTAATAACGTTATGCTTTCTTCCTGCCCCTGGGAAGAACCCTATCTTGCTTAACACCCTTGAAAGCGTGGTAAGAAATGTCTAGCACTCACTTTTCTCTTTGTTGTCTGCTGCAATGAATTCTTACCAGGGTCCCTGTTATTTTGCCCACTTGACAATGTAGTCCAGAGATGCATGGCTTGCTTTCCCAGCACACAGCATTTCCCGTCGCTTTACTTACAAATTTGCTATGCCCATCTATATTAGTCAGTATTCTCTAGAGTCACTGAACTTAAGAAATGACTGTGTTTGTGTGTGTGTGTGTGTGTGTGTGTGTGTGTGTGTGCACGCATGCATATGCATGCGTGTGATTTATTGCAATGACTTACAGGCTCCGGTACAACTAATGCAACAATTAATGAGTAGTGTGAATGGAAAAATCCAAGAATCTACTAGTTGCTCAATCCCATGAGTCTATGTCTCTGAGCTGGTCTTCTATATAGGATGGAGCACCAAAGATGTAGGCTCTATTCAAAGAGAATAGGATCCTTGCTCAGCCTAGATGTAGTGGAGAGGGCTTTGGACCTTCCACAAAGCAAAGTGTCTTACCCTTTCTTAGGATTAGAGGGGGTGTGGAGGAAATGGGAGGAGAGAAGGGAGTGGGAATTTGGATTGATATTTTTTTAAAAAAAAATCTAATAAAAAAAGAAAAAAGTAGGCTCCAATGCTAGTGAAGGAATGGGTGTTCTGACAAGGCAAACCAAGCAGGCCTTCTTCCATTGTCCTTATAAATCCAGCCAAAGGTGTGGCCCAGATTAAAGGTGTGTCTTCCAGCCTCAAGATGTGGATCAAAAGCCTATATCTTCCAGCATCAAGACACAGATAATAGGTGAGCCCTCCATTTCTGGATTGCAGTTCAAGATATAGTCAAGTTGACAATGAAGAACAGTGGTCACACCATTTTTCTTTTTATTTAGCTTCCCCACTAGGCCACAATTTTGTGCAGGTATATACTGTGTTTTAAACACCAGTATACTCTTAGTTCAAGACATAAAACTAAGTATTGTTTCAGGGTATGTATAAAGAAGCAAATGAAAGAATATAATTTTAAAATTAACTAGAAAGCTACAAATAAAATATAGCAGGTATCTGTAGCAAAATATTATTTTTAAAATATCAAGAATAACAGTAATAACAGTGTGTGATTTTACATAAGAACTATCAAATGTTCAAAGCAATACATAATGGAAAAAACATAATGATTCTAAAGTATCAAAATAATATTATGCTACATAAATATAAAGTCAGAATGGATAATACAATATTGGTACCAATTCAAGGGCAATTGATAACTATATAATGGCATTGATAAGCTTAATTTAATATTCACTGTTACCTAACTTTTCAAAGTAAAATTACTAATCCATTTACTGCATAATTTCTAGAATAATAAATGTTTTAAATTTAAAATAATAATTATTCTGAACGTGACTCTTAAAAAAGATTATATGAGAAAAGAGAGTGAAATAAATTACCCCAATCTTACCTACATTAGTTTTTAATATTTCATTTCATTTTCATATAGCTTTCAGTATAAAATTTCAAAATTTTATCAGCAATAAATATCACTTCTATCAACAGAGAAATTTTAATTAAATTTTGAAAATTGGACTAAAAAAATCCTCACCAAAGAAAATTATAGAATGACTAAGTCAAATGAAGGTTATAGAGATCATAATACTTGGTAAACAGGGCATTATGGTGGTTTGGATAAGATGGCCCCACAGGCTCATATATTTTAATGCCAGGTTGCCAGCTGGTAAATTATTTAGGAAGGGTTTGGGGGTATGGGCAACCAGAAGAGGTGCATCACTGAGATCACTGAGGTTGGCTTTGAGGTTTCCAAAGCCCATGCCTGACTCAGTCTCACTGTCTCTTTGCCCTTTGCTAGTGGATAAAATATAAGCTCTAAGCTACTGCCTCAGCACCATCTCTGCTGACCTGCTGCCATGCTTCTGCCTGGATGGCCATGGACCACCTGAAAGTGTAACCAAGGCCCTGAATTAAATGCCTTTTGTCTTAAAAGCTGCCTTGGTGATGGGGTCTCCTTACAGGAATAGAACGGTCACAAAAATACCATTTATGGTTTTCAGAGAGAATGTTCAGACAGGTGGCCCATCAATCAAGAGTGAGAACCTACTACTGCCCCATTACTAAACCAGGATAATTCTTAACTGTACTCTAAGTACTTATCCTTATCCCCACATGTAATGGAAGATCTCACCTCCCATCAAAGGAGCTTCTCTTTGCAGTACGCAGAGACTATTACAAAAAACTACAAACAGTCTAAATGCAGGAAAACACTGAACATGGGGTACCCGGTCCCAGTTGATACATCTACAATGCAACCCCCATACCTAAGGCTCAGTCAGGGAAGAGCAAAGGAAAGGGGAAAGAAGCAATTGTAAGAGTCAGGAGAGCATAAAGTTTGCAGTGAGAGTGTATCTTCCAGCTATGCCAGGGAAGCTCCACCAGAGAAATGTTACCAATATAGCTACCCAAAGAAGACCTGGAAAATTCCATCATCAGTTGACATGGCAAGATGGATGAGGGAAATCTCATATGATACACACTAAATAAAGCCAGTTGCCTGCACTAATGTACTTATGTACATGCATGCACACGTGTGTGTGTAGTTGTGTGTGTGTAAAACAATAGCAATTAGAGAAAAAGAGACCATGAATCTGAAAGAGTGCCACAGGGATATATGTACCATTGAGGTGAAATTACATTTAATTAAAAATAAATTTTTAAAAATCAAAATTAAGAGCTGAGATTATTGTTCTATGAAGTATGGTGTGTTTGCTCACCTCACTCAAGTACCTTGGCTTCATGTTCATCTGAAAAGGTACACAGACAAGAGAATTACTAAATAAATAAATAAACCAATTTTGCCTTAGGAAGAGTGAGCAGGAAAACAGTTGCAAATGGGGGCTCTTATAAAAAGTTCACTAATTAAAAAAGCATGATTGCAAGGGGTAACGAGAAAGCCGTCAAGGGAGAAATAGCCATTGTATTTAGAACAAGAAGACATGGATTTACTATGCTTGACGAGTTGCCTGCAGATGAAAGAGGGGTAGCTGCTCAATGGTGTGGACCAGGAAATCTATGACAGCACATGTGGATGCCAGCACTAAACTGGAGATGCCTCTCTAATAGAAAGAAAACGAAGAACATACACAGATTTTTAAAAGTGCAGGAAAAGAAGAGAGCATAGAAAATAGCCAATCTGATTACGATTTTCAGTTTTTACAGGAAGGCAACAGACAAGGTCATAGGTAGGAAATGAAGGCTGTAGAAAGACTCAGCAAAGAGGAATGCAGTTATGGAGTTATCGTGAGGAGAGCTGGACAGATGGCTCAGCAGGTAAAAGAGCTTGCTACAGAGGAAGACCTGTTTTAACACCCCTGGAGCCCATAGAAAGGTCAGATAAGTAAAATGAGTGTCTATAATCAAAGCTCCACACAGAGTGATAAAAGGCAGTGGTACAGGATGATGGGAGGCAGGGAAAGGAGACTACTAGAAGCTCTCAGGACTGCAAACCTAGCCTGTGATCCAATATTGTAGAAGGTAAGAGATCCAACACCAGAGATTATTCTCTTATCTGCATACACCCATCATAAAATACACACCCTCATTGATACATGCAAATGCAGGCATCCACACATGCATCATACATATGAATGAGAATAATAAACAAACAAATAAAATATTCTGAAGAAGCAAAAGAGATCAAAAGAAATTCTATGATTGAACTATAGCACAGGATAGGTAGAATTCGTTGTTTCTTCTTTCCCTATGTCACCAGTCCTATAGATTTAATGTCACATTTATTCCACTTATTTTCTTTAAAGCAGTCTAGTTGTTTACTACAATCACAACACTGTGTTTTTTTTTCCATCTGCAATCTTCCTCTGAGGGATTCATTTCATCTTATTTGACATTTCCTTCGTATGTGGTATTGGTAAATGCTTCTTGGCAGAAGGTGATTTGGAGAGGCAACTCAGTCTATAAGCCTAAGTATAGTTCTTAGAAGAGAATTTGATATGCACAATGGCTTATATGCAGAAATCACAAATAGAGAGGGGGTTTCAGAGTGTGATTTCTTAGAGTACAGAGCTCACAGATACATACAGGTTACAGAAAGAAAAGAACAGAATGAGAAGGGGAAAAGAGAAGAGAAGTAAAGAGAAAAGAAGAGAGATGGGGAAGAAAGGGGAGAGAAGAAGATAAGGGAAGGAGAATCTATGGGTACAGAAATATGTGATCAGAGACTTTAAAAGTGTTAATTAGGTTGGCAAATCTACATTTGCAAGTATACTCATTCAAATAGACACACTACTCTCTAATCGTCAGTCCACAGTTGGGCAGGTACCAGTAACACCTATGTTCCCCAAAGTAACCCAGAAACCCAGTCTTTTCCATCTCTGAACTCTGTCATCCCCTGACACCCTTCCATCATGCAAATAATCCAAACTCCCCTTCCATTACCACATCTTGGACTAATCTACAAGAAAGGCAAAGGAGAACCTTAAGGTGACCCACCACGCTAGACATGGAACAGGCTTGAACTTAGTCTCATGACACATGTGAAGAGAAAAAAAGCAACAGTTGCAAGGAAAGTGGTAATACATTCTTGTTCTCCTAAAGAAGACTACAAACAACAAGAGAATGAATGGATGGTAGACAGCCTCAGATACAAGGCCAGACTACAGGTTGGATAGCAAGAGAAAGAATAGAGAAACAGGTGAAATTCAGTATGAAAAGAAAACCTGAAAGTTTTCCTAACACATAGGTAAAGAACTTCAAAATGGGTTTTAGAGTAGCGGTTCTCAACCTGCCTGATGCCGCAACCCTTTACTGCAGTTCCTCACACTGCCGTGACCCCCACGCATCGAACTATTGTTGTTGCTCTTTCAGAGCTATGACTTTGCTCCTGCATGTATCTGTGTTTTTCTGGTGGTTATAGGTGATACCTGGGAAAAGATTTTTTGAACCCCCAAAGGCTCAAAACCCACAGATTGAGAACAGCTGTTTTAGATGAATACAGAATTAATTAATATTACCATCAATGGTATAACTTTTACATCTTTTTTTTTTTCTGAAGTGGTTTGGGAGACTAATGACATTGCCTATCATTATCCAACAATGAGAACTGGGGTGGCAGCAATGAGCTCGCTGGGTTGTATTTGTTGCTCTCATTTTCACCGGCAAAGCCTCAGCACTATGCTCTTAGAAAGGCAGTGGCCTGGCATGTCCCATCACATTTTGCATCAGAGCCCTTGAGAAGTCTTATGCCTGCTGTCCGGTGACCTCTTGGCTATTCACTAATAGATTTCCAATCCACCGAGAGGCAAACCTTCGCAGACACTTTTCAAACTTCCAAAGCTATGATTAAATGCGCCTTTACATCAGAAATCAATCTTTTCTAAGGCATTCGAGGGATTTGCTCTGCGGAGCAGAGACTAACATGCCAGACAGGCTTTCCTAGACTTTAAAAATATCTTTCATTTCCCCTTGCAGGAAGTCATTATTCCAGGGGCTGTTTACACAGGTAGGGTTTCAATGGTCCCCAAATCTCATTTAAGATCACATCAGCTTAAGTGCATGCTCCCATTTATTGCTCAATATTCTTTAAAGGATACAAAAATTGCTTGCTCTTAATGTAATGATCATTAATTAGTAGCTGGGCCTTTTTATACTTGACTGGTTAGCCAAACAGCACATTGTCTTCACTTGTAGGAAACACTTAAGAGATATTTTTTACAGGCAGGCTATTATCTTTTATGAACTATTTGTAGCAGTTCTATGAAGAAAAGAATTTTTTGTTTTCTAAAATTGTCATATTAAAACCAAACAGCACAGACACATTTATAAATAGCATTTATGTGGTTCCTGTGAACAAGATGACTGTTGTTCGCACGGACAATGGTTCTTATTTAGTCTCTGTAGCTTTAATGGTTTCTTGTGTGTTTGAATGAAGCTTTTCCTAACAGATATAGCCATTGTGAGGATAGAAACCCCAACTTGGTTTTGTTTACTTTTGTCACCATGCTTAGCACAGTACTAGAAACTCTCAATAAATACTAATGATAAACCTTTAACAATAGAGAAACCCAATTCCAGTTCTAAAGCTTTTATGTGGAAACAATAGCACCACTCAGTTCAGGGTATGAACAGCAGATTGAGACCAAAAGGTCCTACCTCCATTGATCCAGTGTCATGACTCTTTCTGATGTCTCTGTTGTGGTAAAGCTGTAATATTGAAGCAGGCAATGAAACCATTTCGCCAATTGTCCTAAATGTCACACTGACCTCTCTTGGGCTACTTGGTGTTGTTCTCTATTACATCAGCTTTTCTGCCATCTCCTAAACTTTCACATATTCTTCTACTTAATAAAATAGCATCTCCCCGTATTTTCCCACAGTCTTTGAGGCTTTCATGTTTATTCTGTTCATTTCCTAGCACACCCCTTAAGTGGACTTAAATTAATGGAGGAGGGCTATGTATGGCCACAGATTGCTTGGCAGAGTCTGGGATAACAGAAGCCAACAGAAGGCTGAGCTCATTTATCAGCTTCAAGAAGTAGGTCCTGAAAACCAATGGCAGATGTCCGACAGGAACACAGGAGGAAATAACGGTGCCTTGTCTTTCTGACTGAATAATGCAACCATTAAAACTGAACCCAGAACTGAGATATCCAACTCTGTCTCAAATGCACTGTATGCCTCAGATTACTGAGCACTTTTGCCAGGAATCTTGCTGTCCCTGACTGCAGAAGTCTTGTTCTTATAGTCAACCTTTAATGATATTATTATTCTATTTTTTTGTATCTTTCGAATTTGTCTCATTCTTTCTTCTCCAAGGACCATCATTATAGATAGCTTCCATTATTCATCTTCTAGCAAACTGAATAGTCTTCCAATTCATTTCTACTCACCATGCTATCTACCCTTTTACTTCCCAGTCTCATGATGCTCCTTTTCAGCTAAATACCATTCAGAGATTTATTTATTCAGAATCTCAAAGATAACCATCTAGATTCTCTACCAGGACAATCATACCCCTTTACATGCAATTATGGGGCAGCTCCAATCTTATGTTCCTTCATTGCTAGTGACATGGTCTGTTCCAGGAATTTTCCACTTTGGGCACCTTATGTGCTGGTCTTTTAGCTGCATCCCGTCCTCACACCCCCTCTGTTTATCTGAATAACTTCAAACTATAAAACACCCACACCATTTTTGCTTCATCTTCTTCAGAGTTCAATGCTCGTTTTATTTTTTTAAGTCTTATTTTCTTTGTCGTTTCTGTCTATACTTTACTGAAGACAAAAAACAAATAGAGGTATTTCACCAGGGCATTTTGGGGAATCACGTGCACAGCTAAGCTTTAGAAACCTAAATGACCAAGACAAGAGCTATGATGTGGGACTCCCCACTGCATGCTGTGAATATCATTGGTTAATAAAGGACTGCTTTGGGCCTGTGCAGTGCAGAATATAGGTAGGTGGGGGAAAACTAAACTGAATGCTGGGAGAAAGGAGGAGTCAGGGAGAAGTCTGGTAAGTCATTGCCATGTGGTGATACACAGATTAATAGAAATGGGTTAAATCAATATGTAAGAGTTAGCCAGTAAGGAGCTAGAGCTAATGTGCCAAGCAGTGATTTAATTAATACAGTTTCTATGTTATTATTTCAGGGCTGAGTGACCAGGAACCAACAAGCGGCTTTCTCCACAGAGCTAAAATAAATAATAATAATAATCAGCAAAATATTCCAGAGCTGAAATGAAACAAAATTGCAAAATTTGCTACAGAAATGTAAGAAGAGCAAGGGGTACAAAGGATGGTACTAGTTCCACATGCCAACAGTGTTCTATACTTCGCAGCTGAGAATAATAATCATTATATAGGAAACAATGAAGCAAGAAAATAAAAATTAAAAAATTAAAAATTAAAAAATTAAAAAATAAAAATTAAAAAAATGCTTTCTATTCCTACTGTAACAAATGACCACAGATTAAATGTTGAAAGCAATGCAAATTCATTAGCTTACAGCTTGGGAGGTCAAAGGTCAAAAGTACAGCATCTCCTCTGGTTTCAGCCTAATACATTAGCTTAACTATCTTCCTTTCTGAGATTACATTTTCCTCACATTGTTCTTTACTTCTTCCAGGCAATTTTATATTTCCTGATTAGTGCTCACTTTCTAGTAATCAGTAAAGTCCTTCTCATATAGAATCGCCCTAGCCTTGACTCTCTTCTTTCCTTCTTTTAGAGTAATAATAATAGCTAATCAGGAAGAATAATTCAATGAATTTTCTTAATCTAGCTTCTCCTTGTAATCCACTGTATTCACAAACTCCTCTTAGTCCAGGGAGATCATAGAGCTATAGATAAGAAAGAAAACCCCATGTGAGCATCCCCAGACAATTGCTGGAGACAGGTGTTGTGGTTGGCTGGCTTTGTGGGGTTAGAGAAGGCCACAGAAATGGAGAAAGCACAGAGATCACTTCAAAAAGCCCAACAGAATACTTCTAATCAATGGATCATTACCCTTCTGACACAAAGACAGTTAGGAAATGTTGTACCTCTTTTAGCACTGTGCTAAAAACATCTCTTTCACTAAACTTGAATCCTAAACATTTTCACCCTGAATATTTAGAAAGCTCTGATTTTAGTGGAAGGTAGATCACATAGGAAGTCTTGTTCTAGTGTATCACGGGGTATGATGAGAAGAACGACGCAGAGCAAAGCAGCCTGGGCAGCTGCATGGTTAGCTATCTGGCAGCAAACAGATGCAGGCGCATATGGGGAGTGAGTCAGCAGAAGCATGAGAAAAGGTCTCCAAATAGCCTACAGGAATGAGAACTTAGTTTTTTGGAGGAGGGTGAAGGCAAGAGAAGCTGTTGATTTCTGACCTCATAACAATGATGTTACAGGAATTAAAGCTATCCAAATAGTTGATTGTGCCATGTGTTGATGACAGCTGATATTATCATGGAAAGAGATGATCTACATTATTAGAGCACTAATAGAAGATCCTTGGGAGGCAAAACTAGATGATGGAGAGGGAGCCCCAGTAGTGGTCACCTCTACCCAGAAACTACACTAAATAGTTAATCACGCACATAACTGCCTTCACAAGAGCTAAGGTAGCCAACTGAAAGGTCACAACACCTGTTTTTTTTAGCATAATAATAATAGATACATAGAGGAAGGCAGGAGGAAGAATTTGGGTAGCATCTCCTCACCCAAGTTTAAGCAAATCTATGTAGAAAGATGACTTCTTGGAGAATGAAAAATAAGTTTAAATCACAGAATTATAATCCACAACCATTGAAACCCAGTACTAGAAAATGCCCCACAGCCCTTACTGATGGTCTATGCCAATAAATAGAGTTACTGGACCTTGGCATGAAAACCAAGAAATTTCCTTCAATCTCTATCATACCCTTGAGTACATAATACTGAAAAATAACCCATCTCCTGACACATTGACTAGGAAGAAAACCTACAAATGTTCCAGATTGGTCAAACCAAACACTGATACTCCATTCCCTGTTTAAGGCCAACAGACAAGAGTTTCTGAAACCTTTACAGTATCAGACAGCAATGAGATAGACTTCTATTCTTCCAGCAATATCTGCAACTGTGTACAGCGATGTTGGACTGATTGGAGAAAATCACAACAGGCTTACCTTAGACCTCTATCCCAGCACCAAACTTCATGCTTTAATTGCCTCAGCAATTCTGATCATAGAAAAACCTACCTATCTTCCTTCCAACAGGCAGCACAACCTAGTGGGTGTCATTGTTTGCCAAGAGGAGAAGAACTCAAAATAAAATGTGGAAACTAAAGCCAGTCAGCTCTTGTACATTGTAAATATATATATATATATATATATATATATATATATATATATATATATA
>JABTXL010005037.1:19405373-19427100 GCA_025134845.1 Neodon shergylaensis
TCCTTCCTTCCTTCCTTCCTTCCTTCCTTCCTTCCTTCCTTCCTTCCCTTTCTTTCTTTTTTTCTTTCTTTCTTTCTTTCTTTCTTTCTTTCTTTCTTTCTTTCTTTCTTTCTTTCTTTCTTTCTGTTTTTGCCATTGATACACTGTGCTTTTCAGCAAGATACTCTTGGGGAGTTACTCAGGAGTTACTAAATTTTCAGAGACAAGATGTCATCCCCAAGGTACTTTTCTTGATTTTCTAGAAGGACTTCTAGCATATATGTGTATCTAGAATGCCTGTCCCAAATTGTCAGTCTTGCAAACTCCTGGGATATGCAAAGAGTTAGTTTTGAGATGTGTCTCTGCATTGCCTAGTTTCTCTCACCCTGATAACATTTGTTCAGCATCCACCCAGGTGAGTTACAGAATGTGTGAAAAAAACCTCACAGATTTCAAAGATGGAATGCAAATTCCAGAACTGTGTCAGTACAGCACAACATATCTACCCATCCAACCCAACCAGCCACTTATAGACAAACACAGAGAAATATGTGAACACACACACACACACACACATGTGCCGACATCCATGCACACATAATCTCAGAACTCTTAGATTTGACATTTTGATTCAGTAAGCAGAGTGGTATCACCTATGGTTCTGCTTATTTGAATCAACCAGAAACTAAAATTCTCTAACAGCCACCTAATGTTTACACTGGAGACATGTATCTTAAAGAAATAAAACCACCCAGTCACTAGAATGTATCCTACATATTTATCATCTCTTTATGTGCAATAACCCCAAACTGCAAATGACCCAAATATCTTTTGCCTCTGAACAAACTGTCCGTAATTTGTTCATTACTTCAAAATTATTCTCAGTGTGGCTAATAAACCAAACTATGAGATCCTCTGTCTTGTCTTCAGACCTATTTTATGTTTAATGGGTGTAGAATGGACATCTAGAATATTGCTTATGGAATTATATAATTACACTAGAATAGAAGTTGAGGGGCTAGAACAAAGGCTCTAGAAAGAAGAGAACTTTCTGCTCCCACAGAGGACCTCTGTCCAGATCTCAGTACCCTAGACAGAGCATTCACAACCCCTGTAACTCCAGATACAGAGTAGCCAACATCTTCTCCTGTCTTCAATGGGCATCTGCACACAGAGGACAGACACACAGATACACAGACACACAAATAAATACATAAAATCATAAATCTCTTTTAAAACATCAAAATTTGAAATAATCCATCATGGAAACCTGACTGGCAAAATCCTTCCATCTTCAATAAAGACAATATAAAATGAAAAAGAAAAACTCAGTGGCAAGTTATTATACTTCCTATTCACTAGCTATGAAACTGTAATAAACATGGCTTGTTTTAAGGAGGTTTCACCAACGTATTTCAGGAAAAAAATCATCTAAAACAAAACTGAGTCATGTTTAAAGATAGATTATATTTTCTAAACACAATCTTCTGATGTGAGGCTGGGTTTAATTTGGGGGCAGCGTTTCGAAGCTTCTTCTAAAAGGGTTATTTTTACCTCGGCCATGATATTCTTTTCCTTCTCAGAAACGGTTTTGTGGAATCAGATTCAGGGATGAGGAGGCTGAAAATAGATCAGAGAGCAACCCACAAAAGCGTGTAGCAGTGGCGTGCAGATGCGGAGTTTTCAGAGCAGTGATTTGGGGGTCCTAGCCTTTTGCTTCCTTTGTTTTTTTTTTTTTAATTTGAAAAGTTTAAGCCTTTTCATTTCCTTGACTCTAAAGAAGAGCAAAGGACTTCTCCACTATTTCAATCTACACCAAGCTCCCATTTTCCTACTGGAAAATACTATTATCTTCCCTCTGAGAAAGATAGCTTATAGAAGAGCCGAATAAACAGGACTCCATTTAGGCGACCTTGAGAGTGTGCACAATGAGCCCAGAAATCAATGGCAGCCCCTTTGATGGCTGAAATGAGATAGCTTCTAATGTTTTGCCAGCTTCATAGAGCATTGTGCGTTTTCAAGATGCCGTCTTTTTCTTACGAGGTCTTATCTCGCTTTGCCTTTCTTCTCAAGAGTACAGTTCTGCCCTTTTGCTAACATTTCATGGCTTTAGGGACGTACTTATAAGACCTGGCCACAAAAGCTTGAATTGGTGGCATAGACACCGCTAACAGCAAATTAACCTGGAAGAAAAAATATAAGCCTTGGGGCTATTCAATAGCACATTATCATCGATAATTTCTGTTTTCAGATTTATGCCTTCCCTTCCTTTCATGGCCCATGATACCTAGACAAAAACAAACAAAGAGTGCAGAGAGTTGCCCTAAAGAAAATGAGTGCCTGTGACTGCATATCAGTGACAGTCCCTTGTCTGAAAACTCAGAAATGAAACGCAAGGTACAGGTTTCAAATTAGGAGAAAGACACAGACAGCTAAATAGCCGGCTAATTCCAAATTGTTTACTTGGGTACAGGGAAAACTGCCCATTAAAAAAGACTGACAGAGACACACTGTCAACTACAGGCTGCGTGCATTTTCATAAACTCTTTCGACCTGATCTTTAAAGATGATTTTATTTTATGAAAAAAGTAAGAAAATGACTTATTCCAGACCGTATTTCTTTCATTAATAAAAATAAAATCAAAGTCTTTACAGGCTTTGGGGCCTACCCGATCTTTTGCTTAAAAGGCCCCATCTCACTCCCAGTATAGCTTCCCAACGTAGCTTGTTTTGTCTCTTTATTTGCATATGCTACAAGAATTATGAAATGTGGGTTTGTTGTTTATTGTAGAGCTTATTGTACTGACATGTCAAATTGTAAGATCCTAATTCATTGATCTATCCCAAAAATGCAGATTAATGCCAGGCACAACAAATTTAATGCATGGTATGAGGTAAATATAGTCTGACTCTCAAACTTGGCCAGTAGTTTAATTCCCCAAGGGACATCAGAGTGACAATGAAAGCAGAAGCCAAAGAGTTGGATGGTTATGGTGTTTAGAGCTTGATTCCCAAGACTAGATCCTGGCTGCTTCATGAGTAGAGAAAGACATAGCCATAGCCTCTACCTTACCTCCCCTTCCCATTTGCACATACTCTTAACTCCCAATAGCCCATTCAGCCACACTTTCCTTAATGGTCTAATCCATTGATTAAGTCAGCACTCCTATCACCCACCTAACCACCTTTTAACAGTATCATCTCATGATCATGGAGTCTTTGACAGGTGAATTTTAGGAGAGGTCCTTCACCTTCATATCAAAACCGTGACAACCATGTTGAAATCTACTGTTCAGCATTTAGCTAAGTCAGAATACATACATTTACACACACACACACACACACACACACACTACTATTACTACTACTACTACTACATATCCATAATTCTATTCCTGGGCAGATCTTCCTGCCAGAGATTATTTCATTTTTCCTTCAAAAGATATGAACTAGAATGATAAGATCAAATAATTCATAAAAGGCACAAACTGGAGAGAGCCCAAACAGCTTTCTATGGTCAAGTGAAGAAAGCGACTGTGATCTAGTCATCTATGTGAGTATATACCCATATCAATGAGCAGTCTACAGCTATGTTAAACAGCATGAATGCCATAAACATAATGCTAAACTATATAATATAGTCACACATGCTATGTGGTTTCATAAACTAAGTACAAAGGTCAGTAAAATTAATATAAATGGTTAAAAGCCAGGAGAGTGATTATTCTTGGAGATCAGTACCTGGAAGAGAGAATGAAAGAGTTTCTGGGGGCCTGTTGTATTGCTTCTCCTGAGAATTCACTGAACTGCTAGTTTATGATATATGCTATTTACATCTGTTCATTATTTTCTTTTTTTTAATTTATTTATTTTTTATTTATTTATAAAAGATTTCTGTCTCTTCCCCGCCACCGCCTCCCATTTCCCTCCCCCTCCCCCAATCAAGTCCCCCTCCTTCGTTTAAAAAACTGTATGAAGTAGAGGAAAATAGATATACAAAGACTGGCATGTATATGATCCTCCTTGCTATATGATGCTTTATGCTATGTTGAAACTGCTTGGAGAAAGACCCCCACCAGATCTGACATCTAGAGTGTGGGCCTGCAAGCCGGGATAAACAGATTTTCTTGAAAATGTATACTGCCTCTGGTATCTTTTGTACTAATGAAAAATGGAATAACAGAATGAAGAAATGAGTAAATAAATGATTAAATGAATTGATGAATGAATAGAGAATAACATGCACATATTCTTCAGAATATTTTTGCATGCTTTACAGAGTAAACTCACTGGAGCCTGACTTTGATTTGACCTTGACATTTAATATATGTATTAGTTATTTTCCATAATGCAATTTTTTAAAAATTGCTTTTATTTATGTGAATGTGTGTATGTTTATAACTGTGTCTGTGTCTATGTCAAGGTGTGTTTATGCATCATCTCTGGGTCTCCATGGTGACCAGAACAGGTGTCATATCCTATGTAGTTGGGGACACAGGTAATTGTGAACCACTCAACATGACAATTTGAAACTTAGATCATCTGGAAGAAGAGAAAACACTTCTGAGCTATCTCTCATAATTCATTTTTAATAATTCATTCTTTACAATAAGAACAAAAGATAAAAACTGGTTAGGTGATTTCGGAGACTTAGATCCCCAAAATGAACAGTTCAGATTCTTGTCATTGGCCAAAACCAGAAATGTCTTTGGTTCTATCCTAGCAGGTCTGGAAGACATAGATTCCAGAAGGGACTCTGATCTCTTCTCTCTCTCTCTTAAATGAGCACCTCTGCCTGGAAGAAATACATTCTAGTACAAATGCTAACCCCTCTGTGAACAGCTTTAGAGTTCTATCTCTGAAGTTTATATTTGTGGCAGTTTGAATGAGAACGGTCCCCCATATGCTCAGCTCATATATTTGGTTGCTTGGTCTCAAGTTGTTTGAGATTAAGAGATGAGGCCTTGGAAGAGGTGCGTCACTGGAGGTGGGCCTGAGGTTTCAGAATTCTGTGCTTTTCCCAGATAGCTCCCTTTGCCTCCCTGTTTGTGGCTCAAATATGAGCTGTAAGCTTACTGTTCCAAGTCTATGTCATCCTGCCTGCGGCCAAACTCCCCATCATGATGGTCGCCAACTCATCCTCTAACTCTATAAGACCTGTTAAACCCTTTTTTTTAATCACTATCAGTTGACTTGGTCATGGTGTTTCTTCATAGCAATAGAGAAGTAACAAAGACAAAAACTTATTTTCCAATTTTAGCCTAGCTCATAAATTATTTTAGGGTCTAAACCCTTACGAGTAGAATGCTAGACTGAACATAGAAAATGAATTCTGTGAGATTGACATAGAAGATAAGCTCTGTTAGATTGTACATATAGAATGACCTCTTTATCTTGATCAGTTCTAGGCCCAATTTCACATTTTCCTGGTACTACTAGAAAGGAAAACAGCATAGCTACCCCTCCTTAGGCTTCTTGGTCAAAAGAATGAATTACCTCTGACCGTGGGTAGAGATACGGCATTCTATTTAGCTCCAAAATTAGAAAATTACATACTATTAGCTATCCTCCCTCAAAAGTTGATTCTGCTGGACCTGTCAATCACCAGGCCAGGAGTCCCAATCCCAGGAGTGATGATTCTCCTGAAGACAGGCTAAGGAGATGGGTGTGATAATTATTCCCTTAATGTGATGATGCACTTTCACTACCCAGTGTTTCCTAAGCCTTTTACGGACCCTCCACTATGCAGATCTTTATTGCTAAGCCTGCCGAACTTTAAAAGCCTATTTGCCCTCTTCTTTCTTATTATGTCTCTTCTCCAAAGCATAAGAATGCTTTCCCTGTCTAAACATATTTCTGTGCCTGAGCACAGACTCCAAGACATCTCAGATGTCTTGCCCTTTGGAGCCCCAACCCTGCCTTCCTCCCATGCAACTGTTTTCTGACTTCCCTTACTGCACACCGCACCTGTCTGTACCTAAATTCAAAAGGTGTGGCTCTCTTTCTTCTTCTCCATCTTCCTTTTCCCGGCAACTGCCAAGATTGCACCTTGTCTGCACTGTTATTTTTCTCTCGAATTTTCCTCAGCTCCAAAAAAAGATTTCAAGCCTCCCTCTAAGTCTCTTTTTAAATTATTTTATTAATGGACACCAAAGGGCACCAAATTCAACAATAACTTTATATACTTAAGTTCTGTGATGAGAAAGGGACTAGACTTCCTTTTAGTCTAGACAATATTAAGGGCTTAATTCTAAAGGGACTATATGAGTACCTAATATTCTGCCTTGTTTTTCAACATTCTAAGAAATTAATTCAGTATTTATAGCCCACAAACCTCCATGATTTAAAATAAACAAACAAAACCCAAAAAGGATCAAAAAGGAAGAAACTATGTCATTAGGTATTGATGTAATGGTTTCATAAAACATACATTAATGCGTTAAAAGAAATCACATTTATGAGATAAACTACACAGCTCTGGAGAGCTTGTATATCTCACTGTCAGGTTTTGAAGTTCAGAAAGAAGACTGGTTTCAGCCTGGAAAGTGATTCTGACATTTGAATGAGTTGTCAAATCTGTAAGCTTTCTTTCCAACCTGATACAGGAACAGAGTGGTCTGTGCTGGGATTTTGTCTCTGCAAATGGGGGAGACAGGGCAAACATCTCCCAAGCGGTATGAGGATTCCATACTAACTCACCTGTGCAATAGCAAGAAGGAAAGACGTTGGATGTTAATACCTGACATCTAGCATGAAGCATCTCCAGCAGGCCCAGCCTGGCAGCCATTGCCTGATGGTTTATTTGCTCTATGTTGGATACCCACATCTTAGCTCACTGAAAACATGAACAGTTTCTAACTCTGATCCAAGATCATTTGCTGACCACTTGATGACGCTGTCACAGGAACTGTTACGGGCTTCATTATGTCACTATCACCCTGTCCATCAAATTCTTATGCTGAGGGCACAGTTCCCAAAGAGCATCACCATAACACAGGGAACTGCGGAGATTATTCAGTAAATGAAGTGCTGCTGCTCAAGAATGAGAATCCAAGTTCAGATTCCCAGAACCCACATAAAAGCTATTCTTGCAGGAATCCATAGCTAAGATCTGGGCTCAGGGAGACAAACCTACTTCTGGAGTTAATCAATCCAGCTCACTCAGGGATCTTACATTTAGTGAGAAACCTTGCCTCATGAAGTAGAGAGCAGACTGAAAAAAATATTCTAACTTCAATCTTTGTTCTCCACATGTACAACACAAACACGCACACATATCATAGCAATAAATGAAAATGAATCCCTATTTGTTAGAGCTTACAATATATTTTTGTTTGTCTTATTTTGATAGAGTCTGGTTGGCCTTGAACTTGTAGCAATTCTCACTCCTAAACACTGGAGCTTCTGACTGGGGCTGACATTTTTATTTCATGCTATCAACCCTGGAAAGTAAGTTTGAAGCTTTCAATCTTTCAAGTTTGACTTCTCTCATTCCACAGTTGCAATCCAAACCCAGGTCCTCTAACTTCTAATTCTGGCCTATTATAGTGTCGCTTCTGTGTTCATTTGGGTTTAATTTCTTTCATGCTAATTTGTCTTAGGAGAAAGAATATGCTTTTCTTCAAAGCTTAGGTAAGGTAATTATGCCACTTGTAGCAATTTTCATGGTATAACGGTATTTTAAAAAATAAGTTGAAGTTGTAAATAATTCTCATGATGAGATTTCAGCTCAAGACTCTAAAATTATTCAGCTGTGTAGGGTTGTTACCTGCTCAAATGTGTTATTTACTATTTCAGCAGGCCCATGACTACAATACAGAAAAAACTTCAACAATTTAAGCAGAATATAGTGGGTCATCACATTACTACTGAATATTTACTGTCATTAGGTCACAACTGATTAATTTTAATTTGCATGTTTTTATTTACTGTTGTGTGATTAATCTTTCAAATGAGGAACGGGTATGTTTTTCAGCAATATCTAACAATTATATATGGTACACTTTACATACATGTCAAAAGAATGGAGACACAGGTTTTCATTAAATTTGAGGCCTACAACCATGGCACTACATAGTACTTTGCATTAGTAGGTTGCATTCATTACTTTCTACTTTCACTAGAACTTTGTATGTAAAGGAGACTTCCCTTATTTGAAAATTTGCTTTCAGTAATTTTGGTGGGCATGGTTGATTAATGTCTCATGATATTAATGGAAAAGTCCAGAAATAAGTACATTCATTAAATAATAAATTGTTGTCTTTTTGAGCATTGTGGCGAAAACACATGTTATCCTGTTTCATCTCATCCGCCATAAGAATTATAGCTTTGTCCGGAACATTTATAATCTATATGCTACATGCCCCAACTGGCCACTTACTAGCCATCACATCCAATGTAGATGGAGGTTTCTGTCCTGCCTGGTCCCATAGCCATTCAGTTCCAATGAAACATACAGAGGGTTATATTAATTATAAACTATTTGGTCTTTTAGCTCAGGCTTATTATTAACTAGCTCTTACCATTAGAATTAACCCATAATTTTCTCTATATTTAGCCTCGTGGTTTGATATCTTTTTCTCAGTAAGCCATTCTCATTTTGCTTTCTTTGTGTCTGGCTGGTGACCGCATCTCTGCCTTTCCTGTTCCCAGAATCCTCCTAGTCTGGTTGCCCTGCCTATACTTTCTGTCTGGCTAGCGGTCAGTCAGCATTTTATTAAACCAATATGAGTGACAAACCTTTAGAGTGTACAAGAGCATTATTCCATGGCAATTAACTGTGGTAGCACAGCAAATATTATGTTCAAATAAACCTCGCACTGCTTGGTGATGGGATAATGGTGACAGAGCACAAGAGTAGTGATGGAAAAACAGTTTCATGACATGAAATATAGAAAAACATGTTAAGTTTGGTACTACGTAAGAACTCTGTAGTATATATATGAATAGCACATACATGCTTCAGAACTACTTACAGTTCCAGACATTTACTGGCATTATTAGAACCACCACTAACCATGGATGTGGAGGAGATATGCATCTTTTATCTTCTATTAATCCTGTACAATCAAGTTTTTTGCCTCATTCATGTTTGATACCCCAACCCCTATCAAATTTATAATAGATGCTCATCAAATATTGATTTCATGAATGAATGAATGAGTTAACAATAAATAGGGCTTCTATTCATTTATCATGCTTATTAAAATAAGAGTCAAATGAGAATAACTCAGTAAATTAATATTTCATATCAAAGAAATCTTCTGTGCCAAAATAAGGGTATTTATGCTTTTGTCAGATTTTAAACAAATGAAACACTAAAAGCAGATGGCAGCTCTTTCAACTGTGATAAATAAATGTTATATCAATTTATGAATGGAATTTATCAAATTCTTGTGGCAGACAAGCATAACCTTCCTTAAATTCTGCCTTTGGTTTCTTACTTAAGGAACTTTAAGTTCATTACTTTGTTTATTTGTGCCATCATCTTAGGTCTTTGGATTCCTTGGGACTGAGTCTTCTTGGTGCTTCAATTAACACTCTAGAACACCCATTATCTTCCATAGAAATTTTCTTTGAAACATTACTACTCTTCATTTGAAAATATGGTGTTTTCTGTTGTTGCTATTTGCTTGTTTTTCACTGTTCTGACAGAGAAGGCACAGGACTTTTATTTTATTTTTATTTTTTTATTACTTTATAAATAATACCAATCAAAATTCCCACTTCCTCCCATCCTCCCACTTCCCTCCAGCTCCCTCCCACACCCTCCCCCATGGTCCTCCAGTCCTAAGAAAGAGCAAGGTAACCTGGCCTGTGGGAAGTCCAAGACCCTCCCCCCTCCATCCAGGCTTAGAAAGGTATGCATCCAAAGAGAATAAAGTACTCACTGAGTGGGAAAATTACAAGCGGAGAAACAGCGAAGACAGAACACTTTGAGAAAGTGATCACCAGGTCTTTACCATGGATCGTCAAACTAGCCAAGTCCTAACACCAGGGTACAACAGAGGAAACCTTTGTGACCATATATCCATAGCAGAGGACTTCCCTTTGGAGCTATGTGCAATAGCAGAGTGACAAGGTCTGCCTCCTCACTCTGTTGTCATAGAGCACTTACAGGACGGACAGCACTTAATTTTTTCCAATTCCACTGTGTGACTCCAGCCTTTAGTCAATAAGGTTTATTGAACCCATTTTCTATGCAAATCTTCCAACTAAGCTGTGTATAGCACAGAAAGCATGCTGAAAATAACTCTCACCTCCCAAGATCCCCAGCATTGGAGAAACTCACAGAAGATGTTAATTCAGCACCTCCTAATTCTCTCACTGGACTGCACAGAAAGCGACACAGATCAATACAAGCGGGTGCTGCCAGAGTCATTTCTTCTTCCTGTGTATACTGTAACGAGCAAGACCTGCGTGATAAAATCGGGATACTGAGCGTGCACAAACCATCTTTATTTTTAGACAAGTACCCTACATGAATTTGAAAACACATGCCATTTACTGAAAGGTGACCTTATTAGGAAAATTAGCACCTACATGCTGCAAAGGCACAAAATGCATGAGAAAAACGTTTCTAAAAATACCCCAGTGCACCCTCACATTTCCAGGCAGGAGGCTTGATTCGTGCTGAAGTCATGGTTTAGCAAGAGCGCAGCCTATTTTCCAAAGCCATTGTTTTACCGTGAATAGTTGTAGGGTGTCCCACAAAAGGTTTTTATTACCATAAAGGCTGCTGTTCTGCTTTGTGGTATTTCGTGTCTTTTCCTTGATGCTTTCTGCAATCTCATTCTATTGTTGGAAATAAAGCCTTCTGAGAAAACAGGAAAAAAACAACACAACAAAACCTGGAGCAAGCCACGGGGACAGGGACGTCAATTTCTAGAAGCATGGGTGACAGCAATTAATCTCTCCTAATATAGTTTCCCTTGCAATGTGCTTTATGATCAATCAATAAACTTTCTCAGTGTTCTTGGAATTGATTGGTTTCATTGAAGGCAAGGAATGTTTTCTCTAGTTTATTTTATCTATCTCCAATACAGCTTTGCTCCCTGCTTACTCCCCCACTCATAATTTAGAATAAAAGGAAATCAAAATTATAAATATGTGACTAGTGGCTGGAGGTATAGCTCAGGCAGGAAAGTGCTTTCCTTATAAGAAATGAGGACTCACTTTGACTCAATTTTTAACAATCACAAGGCTAGGTTTGTAGGGCAGGAATTTCCCCCTATCCAAGTGTCCACCAAGTTCAATTAGGCAGGTGTTGTTACCCCTCAAATAAAAGTGTTATTATGCATCACAGGGGAGAGTTGGTTGGGAGGACATTGTTGCGATTCTCAGGCCTTAGGGTTGGCTAGGACGATTGATTACTTTTCTTGTTTAGTTGCTGACACAGCGTTACCCTGAGGATTCATGGAAGCAGGATAGCTCTCTTTCAGTCTGAGGATTTCTTAGAAGTAAGAGCTCTCTAGTAGCTTGGATGCTTTGCTTTTCTGATCTTTAGCTTGAACCCCAACATCTGACTCTGAGTTTCTATTAATCATGCTACAAACACTATGAAAGCTAGTCTTTAGAGAGGAGGGTTTTCAGGGTGGTTCCAGCTTGATTCTGCCAAGTCTCATGTCCAAAGGGTGTGGTGTCTTCTGTAAGAGAAACTACCTTGAAGCTCTGGGAGGCAGTCGAAAACAACTGCAACAGTTTATACCATTTGGGGAGTTGTTGGACATCCCCAAACCACATCTTTAAGGGAGGTTTGTTTTATGTGGTGCTGGAATTTTCGTTAGATAATCTATGGCCCTTGTGGGGAACGTTATCACTCCATGTGACATAATTCCACATAAACTATCATGTGTAATATGTTTTTAAAATAGCCTTAATATGGTTCCTTATGGCTTATTCAAACATCCTTGTGTCATTTGTCTTTCCTTCCCCTATTTCTCTCTAAATTACTCCCCCACCCAGGTAGAATATACGCCTTTGTCTCCCCTTCCAATGCAACTGTGTCCTATTATCCCTTCTCTACAGTTTTTTTTTCTGTCCCCCTCGTGGTTGTTTTATACTTTCCTTTCATATGTGGTTACTCCAAGTTATATAAAGAAAGTTAAAGGTTAGGAACCTGGATTTGCAAATAAGAGGGAACAGGTGACATCTATCATTCTGGGTCTGGGTTACAGACTCAATGTAACATTTTCCGGTTCTAATCATTGACGTGCAACTATCACCATTTCATTTTTCTTTACAGCTGAATAGAAATCTATTGGATATATGTGCTACATTTTCACCGTTCATTTATCACTTGAGTTTGTCTAAGTTGTTTTCTTTTGTTTTTCCCTCCGCCTTTCCCCAACTCCACCCAGCATCCACTCCTCAGAGGGGGAAGGCTTCCCACGGGGAGTCAACAAAGTCTAGCACATTGCTTTGAGGCAGGAACAAAGCCCTTCCCACTATATCTAGATCGAGCAACTTGAGGTTGTCTTTTGATATACACACACATACACACGTACACATGCACCCACACAAACGCAAGAAAACACACACATATACATATGCATACACACAAACATACACACACAAAGAAAAATTGTGATTAAAAATGATAGTGGATATTTCTTTGACAAATATTTGCGGGGCGGGGGGAAGCATGCAGTTAAAGTTGTTTTTCTGGGTACAGAAGATGTAAGATTTTTTTAATGAGAATGAAAGAACACCCAAATTTTGGAAACTCAAAAACATCAAATAATCTGTGCGCAGTGTTAAAAGCAATGATTAACTGGTTCTGTTTGAGCAGACCTTTACTGCCACGGAAGAAAACTTTCAAACTTGTGTGCCTTCTGAAAACATGGTATTTTCAGAGGTTAAAATAGCAAAGACTGCCCACTGACAAGATGTTTCTTCTTAATATTCTATAACAGAACATTTCCTGGGAAATTTTCTCTTGATCTGTTAAGCTGCTGCAGATCCTAGCAATTGAGAGAAGCAGGGAAACTGGAGTTTTCCAGGAAGGGAGTGGGTGGGAATTTCATTAGGAAGTCATGGTAGCCTTCTCTAAGAAAGAAGTTAGTTCAAAAAAGAAGCATTTTAATGAACCAAAGGTAAATTAAAGAAAATAATTCCAAGTTCTATAGTTAATGCCAATAGGAATCTCATTACTTTGAAGGTAAGGTGAGCCGAACTTTATAGGACACAGCTGTGATATCTTTTTATTATTATAATTATTTGAGTTATTTAAGGCATTTTAGCATTTGACATGGACTGACTTTCATGTTATGTGGGTATCACTGTATATATTACTGAAAGAAAGGGAACTATGATATTGTTTGCATTTTAATTTCATTAGGTTTCAAGCTTGAGACCTTTTATAAATATGAAATACAAAATAATAAAAGTGTATATGTGTATGCTTAGAATGTTAGATATTTATTTTTGCTCTGAAGGTAAGAGATTAATAAAACTATCCAATGATTATGGCTCTTTATAGGTTCTAGGAATACACACAATTGAGAGAAAAAGTTTTTTGATCTACAGAGTTTATAAGTAGAGAGAAATTACAGGGTACATCCAAATCCTTGTTGTTAAATAAAATGCATTCAAGATTATTATGTTACAAAGTTTTACAAATTTGAGAGAAGTAAAAGAATGATAATTCTGTATGGAAAAGCTATGAAAGCATTCATTAAAGTAGGAGCCCATGACTTGTGTCTCACACTCAAGCAAGAATTAGACAGTATAAAGGCACTAAATCGAGGAGGAAACTTTAACAGAAGTCTTGGGAACACAGTCTCTGAGAATAAATTAATCTCTCTACCTGGACAGTGGAATGTGAATAGAAGATAGAAAAGTAATCCTAAAATGAACCTCTCATAATCTTGAGTGACAAGCTTTAAAGTGAGACAAAATCCTCAGGCAATGAAGAAGAATAAAAATGACTATAATTTACATATTTTTATATATAACTGAAGTTTTAAAAGAGCTTCATAAAGAAAACAATTTTCATTCAGGAGCTCCTAAATGTGATTCCTTTACATGATTGTGCTGTAGTCATGACTAACTTGAAAAATTCCATGAAGCTATCAGATTACTTCTCCCCCTCAACTGTTTATGGACACAGATACACAAAATACTTCCTACACACAATGAAGAGTTCTATTCCCCTTAGAGATTTCCCAAAGTGTGCAAAAATGTGTCTTTCTAGTTCCATAATTCGGTACCATTTCAAATTGGAAATATATTTTAAAATGTTAAAAAGTAAATTATTTCATACAATCATAATTTTTCACAATCTATCAATAAGGAGAAAATGTAAATAACATAATTATAAACCAATATAATTTCTTTACCCCATGTTTTAGAATGTTCCTGTTTTATAAAAAAAATAAAAGAAAAAAACAGCAAAGAAATTAACAACAAATATCAGATTGGGTCAAATCTGAACCACATTAAAAATCAACTTGCAATCACATTAAAAATCAACTCCATTCTGCCAGTGTTTCAATGGTTCTCCTTTCCCTTCTGTTCTTTATTTACTTAAAATCAAATCTTCTCTTTTTGAAAAGAGTGCAAATACCACTCTTTTTTTATATCTTCTGATTCAAATATGAACATTTTCCTCAATTAAAAAGTACTGTGTTTCATAACATACCCAAATATGGAACACAATGAAAGCAGTGTTAAGAGGAAAGTTCATAGCACTAAATGCCTACATAAGAAGCTGGAAATATCTCACAGTATTGAATTAACAGAACATACAAAAATGTGTCAATGTAATTCACTATATAAACCAACTGAAAGATAAAAACCACATGATCATCTCATTACATGCTGAAAAAGCTTTTGACAAAATACAACATCCCTTCATGATAAAGGTCTTGGAAAGAGCAGAGATACAAGGAACATAACTAAACATAATAAAGGCAATATACAACAAGCCAACATTAAACTAAATGGAGAGAAACTCCCGGCGATTCCACTGAAATCAGGAATAAGACAAGGTTGTCCAGTCTCTCCATAGCTATTCAATATAGTTCTCAATATTTAATAAGACAAAAAAGGAGATCAAGGGCATACAAATCAAAAAAGAAGAAGTCAAACTCTCACTATTTGCTGATGATATAATAGTTTACATAAGCGACCCCAAAAATTCTACCAAGGAACTTCTCCAACTCATAAACACTTTAAGTAACATAGCAGGATACAAGAATAACTCAAAAAAATCAGTAGCCCTCCTATACACAGATGATTAAAGGGCTGGGGAAGAAATCAGAGGAACAACACCCTTCACAATAGCCACAAATAGCATAATATATCTCAAAGTAACTCTAACCAAACAAGTGGAAGACTTGTATGACAAGAACTTTAAATCTTTGAAGAAAGAGATTGAAGAAGACACCAGAAAGTGAAAAGCTCTCCCTTGCTGTTGAGTAGGTAGAATTAACATAGTAAAAATGGCCATCTTACCAAAAGCAATCTATAGATTCAATGCAATGCCCATCAAAATCCCAGCAAAATTCTTCACAGACCATAAAAGAACGGTACTCAACTTCATATGAAAAAACAAAAACCCCAAGATAGCGAAAACAAACCTGTACAATAAAAGAACTTCTGAAGGCATCACAATCCATGACTTCAAACTCTACTACAGAGCTACAATATTGAAAACAACCTGATACTGGCATAAAACAGACAGGTGGTCCAATGGAAATGAATCAAAGACCTGGATATTAATCCACACACCTTGAAACACCAGATTTTTGATGAAGAAGCAAAAAATATCAAATGAAAAAAAGCATATTTAACAAACAGTGCTGGCATAACTGGATATCAACATGTAGAAGAATGAGAATAGATCCTTATCTATCACCATGCACAAAACTCAAGTAAAATGGATCAAAGACCTCATTATAAAACTAGTCAACCTGAACCTCATAGAAGTGAAAGTGGGAAGTACACTTGAATGCACTGGCACAGCAGAACACTTCCTAAATATAACCCCAGTAGCATACACATTGAGAGAAACAATTAATAAATGGGACCTTCTGAAATGGAAAAGCTTCTGTAAAGCAAAGGACATGGTCAAGAAGACAAAATGACAGCCTGCAGAATAGGAAAAGATCTTTACCAATCCCGCATCAGACAAAGGTCTCATTTCCAAAATATGCAAAGAACTTAAGAAATTGGTCATCAAAAGAATAATTCCACAAAAAATGGTGTACAGACCTAAACAGAGAACTCTCAACAGAGGAATCTAAAATGGCTAAAAACACTTAAGAAAATGCTCTACATCCTTAGTTATCAGAGAATTGCAAATCAAAACAACTCTGAGATTCCATATTACACCTGTAATAATGGTCAAGATCAAAAACACTGATGACAACTTGTGCTGGAGAGGTTGTGGGGTAAAGGGAACACTTCTGCATTGTTGGTGGGAGTGCAAGCTGGTACAGCCCCTTTGGATATCAGTGTGGTGATTTCTCAGAAAATTAGGAAACAACCTTTTCCAAGACCCAGCAATACCACTTTTGGGTATATATCCAAAGGATGTTCAATCATGCTACAACTATGTTCATAGCAGCATTGTTTGTCATAGCCAGAAACTGGAAACAATCTAAATGCCCCTTGACTGAAGAATGAATAAGGAAAATATGATATCTTGAAATTTGCAGATAAATGAATGAGCTAGGAAACATCATATTGAGTGAAGTAACCCAAACCCAGAAAGACAGTTATCCCATTTACTTAATTATAAGTGGTTTTTAAACATAAAGCAAAGAAAACCAACCTACAAATCACAAACCCAGAGACCCTAGACAACAACGAGGACCCTAAGAGAGAATCTAATCTACATGGATCTAATCTACATGGGAAGTAGAAAAAGACAAGATCTCCTGAGTAAATTGGGAGCCTGGGGACCATGGGAGAAGGTTTAAGTGGAGGGGAGAGGCAGGGAGGGGAGCAGAGAAAAATGTAGAGCTCAATAAAAATCAATAAAAACAAGAAAAAAGAAGTACTGTATTTTAGTTGCCTAAATGAGATGATGGTTGATACAGAAGTTCTCAACCTATGGGTCATGACTCCTGTACCAAGCCTCTATCTCCAAAACTATTTACATTATGATTCATAACAGTAGAAAATTACAGTTATAAAGTGGCAGTGAAAGTAGTTTTATGACTTCAACATGAAGAACTAACTCTGTCAAAGGGTCTCAGCATTAGGAAGGTTGAGAACCACTGGTTGATGAAAAAATGAATACATCTAGGTCTTGCATTTGTTCCTATGAGCGCCAACATGTCTTGCTGTATTTAAGACCTCAAAAATTTTTGCCATATTCTTTTTCAGTAAATAGGAGTAGAACAAATATATCTTCCCTCAGAGTCCTGTTACATGTAGAAGGTGTACAAGTGTCAGAAATACTGCAATCCGTAGTGTTATTTTATGGTAACCATTCTGAAACATCTAGTTGTCGTACAGGCATTATATCTGGGAACTAAATAATTCTGGAAAGCAAAAATAGAAATAATAAGGTCACAGAATAGTAAAAGAGACACCTAAGAAAGTGGCAGTTAGGTGGAGTAAAAAACACACATAAGACACCAGGAGGACACAGAGGAAGAACTATAGGATGATTCCTGGAGGGGTGCAACAAAAAATAACAACCAAGAGGAACCTGCCAGAAGGCGATTTCTAGGTTGACTTAGCTTATTTTAGAAGCGATTTTTATGTAAACAACAGACTTTCCTTCTTATATAGGAGCCATGCAAGAGTGCTTAGGCGTCAGAATATATTTTTGGTAGGGGAAGATTGTTATAATGTAATATAAATGCTGCATTTAGGTAGTTATTAAAGCATTTGCATGATGTTAAAAGTACAGTGTCTTTTTAGTTATATAGGGAAATTTATTTTATCCTTTTGTAATTCAGATATCACAAGTAAACCACTTTATGTAAACAAAATTTATACAATAATGCAAATTTGGAAATTTAATTTTCAGAAAGATTTTGATTTCCCATTATGTATAATCTAAAAGACTAGTCATTGATTCTTGACCATTCATTTATTCATATTAATTAGATTTTTTTTGTTGTTTAAAATCAATTTTATAGATTTTTCATTTTTGTTTCTATTATCCACAGGAAATTTTTTTTTCATGTATGTTGGAGTGTATCTGGGACAAAAAGTTGGTTGGGGAGGAGCTAGGAGGAACAGAGAGAAGAAAGCTGTGGTTGGGTGTATTGTATGAAAGAAGAATCCGTTTCCAATTTTAACAAAGGGAGGGAGGAAGGAGGGAGAGAGGAAGAAGATCACAAAGACTAGGTAAGGCTGTCACAGACCTTCTTTCCTCTCTTTCCTGAGACCTAATGCCCAGAGTCTTCCTTAGCACTGCAACCAAACACCAGCTTCAACTTCCCCTCCCTCCTGTCCAAGCCTCCTATGGCTCTCACAGTCTAACTCCACCTGCCCTCACCCATGGTCTCCCTTTCCCCCTCACTGCTGTGTCCTGTCCCCAATTTTGGCAGATAACACCCTCTCACCTACAGTCCATGTCTGCCAGAAGACCAGGCAGGCTTCCTGTGGACCTCCTGCACTGTTTCCCAAAACCCAGTCATCAGGGTCATCCCTAGTGCAGCAACAGATTACCAACTGCAGTCTCCCCTTCCTCTCTGCCAAAGTCTCTTATGGATCCCACAGACCACCAGCTTCCTATAGTCCTCTACCTCACCCCCACTTCCAGTGCCAGCAAGCATTCACTGTTAACACACCAGTAAGCAAGCCAGTAAACACGGAACACACAGACATCACAACCAGAAAGGAAACAAAAAACAAAGAACACAACACCCACCCTACAAAGACAAACTCAGAATCAGCACCTAGACCTATGATCATTTCAAACCCAGATGCCTAGATACCAGTGTAAGAACACAATCAATAATAGGGCAGTGTTTCTTCACTAGAGCCCAGCAACCCTAACAGCAGGCTCTGAATATTGCAGCATACCTGAAGCACAAGAAAAAGTCCTTAAAGATGATAAAGGTTCTTAAAGAGGAAACAAAATAGATTCTTTAATGAAATCTAAAAAAAAAAGTGAACAAATATTTAAAGGAAACAGATAAATTCCTTAAAGAAAGACAAGAAAACACAATTGAAGAAAATGAATAAAACTGTTCAAAAACTGAAAATGAAAATAGTCATAATAAAGAAATACAAACAGGGAATCCTGGAAATGGAAAATCTAGGTAAGCAAACAGGAACAACATCCTGACCTTTTGTTAGGGTAGTAGGCCTACAGTGATAGATGTCATCAGAACATTTATAAAGCTCAACAAAGAAATTTACTCATAATTAAGTTTAAAAATCACCCCAATCCAATCCAATGAGGGAATGCATGAAGTACTAGGAGTCCACCATAGGAAAGAAAGTTTCCTAGTTGACTGTTTATTTGGGAATATGAAATTAAGACCTAAGTACATACAGCAACTTCCATCCAAGGAAAGATTTGTCCAAATGTGTCCTTACAAAATGCAGCAGGATGAGGTATAACTGCATAAGAAAATATCACAGTAGCAAAGTGGTACAGTATTGCTTTGAACAACTATAATGCCTTCAGTTACATAAGGAGACTAGAGTGGAGTCTTTTAGTTTTCTCTCCTTCTGAGGAAGGTATGTAATTTCTGAGCTAGAGGCTTCTGTGTACATATGTGTGGTATTTTGCCTTCAGAGTGCCTTCTTGGGGAAAGATAACTACATTTTGTTTAATAAATCTGGCCACATCACTCCCTTGGGCTAAGAAAAGGTAAACAGGATAGAGTGTATAATTTCTGAGCTTGTGAGTTCATCGTTTTCATGGTCTCCGCTACCTTATAAGCTCACTGGACTGACCAGAGTGCGACTACTAAGTTAGTTATGCTTGAGGCTAGAGCATCTCCAGAGTCTCATCTGTTGAAGGCTTGATCCTCAGTTAGTAGGTGCTGTTTGGAGAGGTGATTTAAAGTCAGAGATGACAGTTAGATGAAGGAAGTAGTTTCCTGAGAGGGGCACCTCTTATCCCTAGACCCAGCCCCTATCTGGCTTTTCCTTTCTCTATATGTGTGCTTTCTAACTGCCATGAAGTGTGTAGCCTTGTTCCTCTAACCTTACACCTTGATCCTCAGCCTCACCGTGTCCTAGACACAATAGAGCCAGCCAGCCATAGACTATAAAACCTCTAAAACCCATGAGCCCAAAAAACATTTTCCAACTAAGCTGTTTCTCTCAGGAATTTGTCAGAGTAACAAGAAAAAAAATGATGAACACAGTCATTGACCCAGAACAAAGAGAATGGAGAGAAGAGCAACAGATGCCTCATAATGGACATGTCACTTAAAAGGAAAAAAAGGAAAAATATCCTGTCATTTGTTTATTTGTCTATGCCTTTTGATAAGCCACTAAAACTTATTGCAAGGAGGGGCTGCTTGTTCTTCCAGGCTGCCTGGCTAGCTTAGCCCCAAAATATCCACACAGAAACTGTATTAATTAAATCACTGCTTGGCCCATTAGCTTTAGTTTCTTATTGGCTAACTCTTACATCTTAATTTAACCCATTTCTATTAATCTGTGTATCACCACATGGCAGTGGCTTACCAGTGTCTGTCTCTGGCAGATCCACGGTGTATCTCTGACTCTGCCCTTCTTTCTCCCAGCATTCATTTCTGTCTTTCCTGCCTACCTAAGTTCTGCCCTATCAACAGGCCCAAAGCAGTTTCTTTATTAACCAATGAAAGCAACACAAAGACAGAAGGACCTCCTACACCAAAAACTTGTAACTGTTATCACAGAATTTAACATCACATCTGATCCACTACATCCTCTTCAATACACTGGAATTAGTCAAGGCTTTATTTGGAGCAGGTAGATTCGGCATTGTTTCAAAATTGAAGACACTAACAATTGGTTCTATAGGATGGCTTATGGTAGATCATTAACTGTAAACAACTCGAAACTCACTGTGATTGTACTCACCTAACAGGACATAGAGATGCAAACAAATCCTCCATCTTAATCCAATTTTATGCAAATCTTTTAAATTAAAAAAATCACTTAAATTTAATCCTTAGTTTTGTAAAAATATGTAATTTTGATTTTTAGGATTTTTTTTATACTATGAACCAAGAGTGAAGAACATCTCTGGCAAGATCATATTTAATTATTCCTCTTTCTGTTAAAATGTGTGCATTGCTCAATGAATAATACAAAATGTAAAGACAAGGTGGTTGGGTTAAAAGCCCACTTCACCTCTCTTTGTTTGTGTGCTGGTACTAAGTATTGATTTTATACTGTAAATATCTCTATATCCCCATACATTTCTAGTAGTTCCTAATGGCTTTTGTCATGGCTTATGAAAATTGTTTCACTTACATGATTGATAGATTGTGTTTGAGCTGAAAGGAAAAAGAAGTGACTGGGTTTTATAGCGCCAATAGCCTTACATCCTTAACCAAAACCATTCACTTGTGCAATGATGCAAAGTCACTGAGAAATGGCACAACTATATGTATATATATATGCATGTGTGTGTGTGTGTGTGTGTATATATATATATATATATATATATATATATATATGAGAGAGAGAGCGATTATAGTCATAGAAATGTGCATCCCAGTAAATTCAGAAAGGAAGTGACATGTACTTATCACCTTTCCTGTAAAGAACATCATAGGATAAAAAAGAAAGAAAGAAAGAAAGAAAGAAAGAAAGAAAGAAAGAAAGAAAGAAA
>JABTXL010005037.1:19427110-19485984 GCA_025134845.1 Neodon shergylaensis
AAAGAAAGAAAGAAAGAAAGAAAGAAAGAAAGAAAGAAAGAAAGAAAACACATCATTCTGGGGTGCTGCACAATCAGAGAACTCTACTGACTCAGATAGAATTCCAAGCTTCATAGGTTTTATAAAATGTTAAGCAATAATTAGTAAATTGGACTAGACTGATAAAATTTTTAAAAACTCAAGATATTTTACACAGTTGATTGACTATGTGACCTCAACTGTTATCCATGTTTGCAAATAGAGTGTGATCCCCAAACATGATTCATAATTTTAGCTTCAGGTGGCTAATTGTTGACTTCTGAAAACACCAAGAGATGTCATGATAGCCTACACCCCTCAAGTCTGACCTAGGATGTGATGTATTACTGTATCTGGAACCACACAATGCCCTAACCAGCAAGGCCTGTCATTTGACTTCCCTATGAGAAATGAATTCCAGTCTTTGTGCACCTTCCTTAGACATATCAGAAACAGCAACAGATGGAAGGGAATAGATGCCAGGAATATAGAAACATTTTATTCTAGAAAAGACGTTTTTAATAAGTATCAATCTAAGAAAAGGGGAGAAGAATTCCCTGGACTGAGTATTTCCAGGAAGAATAAAACACACAGGAATGAAATATCCCAGAACAACCAGGTACATCAATGCAGTGCAGTTTTACTTTTGAGTTGTTAGCCTTTTGAAGTTCTTTGAAGGCAAGTAGAGGGAAGGAAATGTTCTTGTTCCTCAAGAGGATTGGCAGGAATTATAAAGATGAGCATGGAGAAACATATGCAGGAAAGATGGGGGGCTTTTCTAAGTTAAAGACCAAAGAGATACAAAACACAGGTCTTGACTGAGGCTGATGAGACACCATTTGGGAGCTGCCATGGAAACCCAAACAGACCCAGTTTTTGTTAGAGAAAACTAAGGCATTTGTCACATTCTCAAAAACAGAGCATCCTGTTTTGAAATTAGCTCCCAATTTGGATGATCAATTATAAGTTCAGCATAAGTTCCAAAGAAAAGGAATAGCCAGTCAAGGATATATTTTAATTCATTTTATTATTGCATTTACATTTGTTTGCATTATTATTTACAGTTGTATTGGAATTAAAAATCATAATGACTATTTGATAAACACACCTCATCACAGCAATCATAATGTCAACCTAGGCTATTTAGGGAATATAACATCCCTATAAACCATGTTTCTGAGCACATCTTTTGTGTATTCTTTACAGCATGCTTTTTTTCTTAGCCCCCAACCATGAATGTGGCATCTGGCAAGGCTGCCCGATGAAACTTTGAACCTGCATTTTCACCTCTGGGATGGGCTTGATTGCCCTGGCCTTTAAATGTCAGGGGCTGTGAAGGAAAGGTCAAGAAACTGCTCTTGGAAAGCTAGCAGTACCAAGGTCCTCCCTGCCAATGGAGATAGACAAATATTTCATTTCTTTTAAAATCTGGAGAGTTTACCTTCCTCAAATTAAACACCCTGAGCAAACACGTCTCTCTTTTGTCCTTTAACTAACAGAGAGCGATTAGGCCTAGCAACTTTCTTAAAGGCAGCCTTTAATCTCCAAAATAGGTGTGTGAAGCACATTCTTGAAGGAAAGGGTGAAATGGAAGAGACAAAGCCCTCTCTGGAGGTACAGAGTAAGAACTGAAGAAAAAGAAAAACAAATGCAGCGGTTAGCCTTTATTCATTCAAGTGCAGTCTATCATGTGACTACAGCATCAATGTTTATAGAAGGAAAATACAAACTATAGAAGGGATGACGGTATAACTCACACATCCACTGAACCTCTGCAGCCATTTTTATAAACATTCATACACATAGGAGGTTAATAAACAGAAATTATTTCTTTGAACTATCACTGCTCAAATATAGACAATGTAAGTTACATAGACAACTTCAATCTTTCTTAAATATTTAGACTGCATAAAAGAAAACCAGATAATTTAATGATTGAACTTACAAAATAATCAAATCAAATTGAAAAGCCACTGCTTTGGTTTGCAACTTGACTTTGAATGAATTAAAATCAAAGTGTTTGTCCCTCGCTGGAAAGAGCAGCAGTTCAAAAATCTAGAAATTGCATATGCTCAGTGTTCCCAGGACAGATGGTGAAGCCCTAGGATTACCTTACAAGAATTTAGGGAGAGGAGTCTTAAATGGGGAAAGGAATGTCAGGCTACCCAAGCGAGAAAGGAATGTATCTTCACTATTGATGTGAAGAGACACTGTGATGGAGGCAACTCTAATCAAAGGAAGGATTTAATTGGGAGGTTACTTACAGTTTCAGAGGGTTCGGTCATTTTCATCATGGTGGCAGGCGGGAAGGCAAGGTGGTAGAGCAGTAGGTGAGAGTTTTACATCCTGATCCGCAGGTAGTAATGGAGAGGGAGAGGGAGGCTGGGTCTGGCATGGGCTTTTGAAATCTCAAAGCTTCTCTTCAGTGACACACCTCCTCCAAGGCACAACTCTTGTCTTAGGTTTCTATTGCTGTGAAGAGACACCATGTCCACAGCAACTGTTATGAAGGAAAACATTTAACTGAGGTGATGGCTCACAGTTTCAGAGGTTTAGCCCATTATCATCTGTAGCATGATTAATAAAAACCGACAAACAGAAACTGGGTTCAATCTGAAGGTCATAAAAGCAAAACAGCCAGTCACCTGCTCTTACTTCTACCTCAGTCTGAAAACGATGATTCTGCTTCCAGTAATCTCAGAATGAGACCATGTGTGAGCTCACTCTCATTCCATCCTATATTCCTCTCTAGTGCTGGGATTAAAGTCATGCACCCCTACTGCTCGGTTTCTCTGGCAAACTGGTGTGACTACTGGGATTAAAAGTGTGTGTCACCACTGCCTGGTCTGCAAGGCTGATCAGTGGGGCTGCTTTACTCTCTGAGAGCAAAGCACTATTTAATAAAATACAAATGAAATATCACTACAATCATCATGGTGGCATGCAGGCAGACATGGTGCTGGAGAAGTAGCTGCTGCATGTTGATAGGCAGGCAACAGGAAGTAGACTATCTCACTGAGTATGGCTTGAGCATATTTGTGACCTCAAAGCCCGCCTCCACAGTCCTACTTCCTCCAATAAAACCACACCTCCTAAAATTGCCACTCCCTATGAAGGCCATTTTCTTTCAAACCACCACAATTCCTAGTCTTTTCAAATAGTTCATTAACTATTTTTGAGGGCTACTCTCACTCAAACCACCACAGCCTGCAATCCCAACAATGCCCCAGTAAGTTTATAATATTTCTCCTAAGTAAAACTTGTTCACCTTAAATGAACAATAGTGAAAGTTTCAGTTTTACTTGCCAAATGGAGTACATTGAAGGCTTTCCCTAGCTCACATTAATAATGCAGATCTATGAAGAGGAATTTATTGATTATGCTGTAACACTCTGGGATTTCCAAGTGGTAGTCTCCCTGGCACACCCAGCCTGAATGTGAGAAGCAGGCTCTCTGATGGACCACATGCCCCTTGTATTTTATTCTGGATCCTTTTATTCAAGAATCAGTCTAACATCTAAGTGGATGCAGGTATTCTGTCCCCTGTTTTTGTCTTCATCCTTTTTGCTGGCCAATGGGCAAACCATTTTCCTGAATGCTCTAGAAATACAGCGCACACTGAGCCACAGCTAGATTCTTTTTTTTTAACATCTCCTTCCAGACAACTGGCCACAGGCTGAGTCACTTCAGTTATCTCAACTATAACAGATGATAGATCTCCCTCACTGTGGGATTGCTCATTCATCAGAGAGCACACTGTGCCCTCTGTACAAATAATACATCATTGCAGGGCTCAGAGCCATAAGACATAAGAATCATAAAGAAAACTATACAAAGTTTGCTGCCCAGATGAGATAGGACTATGTCAAGGAAACAAACAGAAACTTAAAACTTTCTTGAAGCGTGAGCATATTTTCATTATGAGAGCCTGCTTGACTCATACTTCTGTCTGCTGTAGACAGACATCTTTTGTTGCTGCATAAAATTGAAAGTCATCATTGGCTTTTAGGCCTTCTATCTCTGTCATTGAATTAGTTCCTAATGTCCTGGACTGAACTGGGAACTGTCCCAGCACCTTGTCAACTCCTTTTACTTTTGTTATGAAGCAGGTTTTACCTGAAGGAGATGACCATTTGTTGCCAAAATTAATTAGGGAGAGTTAGATCTTTCAGGACAAGGATGGGAGTCTCAAATAGCAAAGAACATTCTCTCTGTTTTCCTGGGCAACTAAAACATCTTGTTCTTTCCGTCTAAATAAACAGATGAAAGAGAATATGCTCAATTGATGCTTACATGGCGCCCATTATTGATAGCCATTATCCCCATTTAACAGGTGGAGAGATTGAGATAGTGGGAGATAATTGGAGTTACCTAGGGCTACAAAATAGCATACCATGCTAGAAGTCATTAGCTCTGTCTGCTTTCCCAGCACAGCTGAGACCCTGTGGTTTTGAAAATGAACAGATGGTAAGTGAAGGCAAGGACTAAAGATGGAGGCCTTCCTTCAGTAACTTGGAAAGCTGCACGGTGCTATTCCGCATGCTAAATAGGATAGAGATTCCAGACAAAGAAAGCAAGTCACACTGCTTTACATGAAGTTATAAAAGGGAATTCTTTTTGGAAAGAGCTTCTAAAATTAAAATATCCCTCAGTGCTCTATTTTAGGGAGTCAAACTCTAACAAGCTTTTCAAAAAAAGAAAAAGGTGGTTAGCAGTGATCTGTGTTAAATGGGTTACCCTACAAAATTTGCTACAACTGTACCTTTTAGAGGAAATTCCACAGGAATTTTTTTTCATTCAGTTGTAGAGAAAATTCACAAATAATTTAAGACACAAACAAAGTCTATCCACATCTCTAATAAATATGTCCTAAACTATTAAGGTTTTGCTTTTCTCCCTGAAACCTGAAGCATGATTTCTTTTTCTGCAATGAAAAATGTCTTGAAGTCTAGATAATTTTCTTTTATGATATTATGTTCCATGTGCTAATGCTATTTTGTTTCCATGGTATACCAAAAAGGAAGAAAACATTTCTTGTGAAGGCCAGAGAGTTATGGTATATAATTTCTTTCTGACATATTCTTATCTGTCATTAATAGTGCTAAATTTAATACTAAATAGCTTTTTATAACATGCCTTCAGTTAAGTTAAACTATTCATTTTATGTATATATGTTAAAGTTTTGCAGTTTTGCTTGGTTATCTTGTGAAGTATGGCTAATATCAACTGAGTGGTGCTAACATATATAATATATGCTGACCGAGCAGTGATGGATTACGCCTTTAATCCGAGCACTCAGGAGACAAAAGCAGGCAAATCTCTGTGAGTTCAAAGCTAGCCTGATCTACAGAGAGAGTTCCAGGACAGGCTCCATAGCTACTGGGAAACTCTGCCTTGAAAAAAATGTATGCAAGTCATTGAACACATTGAACATTAAACTATGAACACTAGGTTAGTATAAAAACCAATGTAAGGTATATTGATACTTTTTAAGGTTGAATACATACTGAAATAATAATCAGAATACATTGGAGTTAGTAAGATATACTCTTAACATTAACTTTACTTGCTCTGTTTATTTTTTAATTTACATTATGTGGTTATCAGAGACTCAAATCTATATTTGTGGCTTATTATGGTTCTATGGGGCATTATGATAGAGCACCAGTAATAAAATATTCCTTATAAAGATCCAGAAGACCCAGAGAGTATTATTTTAAGATTTCTACACATCTAGTCTTTAGCTCAATTACTCATTCTGCTATTATAGCATAGAAGTGTGCAGAGAAAATAGATTCATAAATGAACTAACATTTTATGCCAATAAAACTATTTATGGCTGAGAAATTTGAATTTCATTTAATTTTATGTATTATGAAATGTTCTGATTTTTCAATAAATTAAAAATTCATGTGTTAGTATAATCTTTATTGTGATATATTGATATGGAGCCTATCAGAGGTAATTATGTCATGAAAGTCTGCCTTCATGAGTCAGTTAATCTATTTAGAGGTTAGTAGAATTAATGGGAGGATAATGTTCTGCCCAGTCACATGCTGCTCTCCTACCATGAGATAGTCAGCAGGAAGACACTATCCAAATATCAATCAGAGCCAGGTGACAGTGAACGCCTTTAATCCTTGCACTTGGGAGGCAGTGGTAGAAGGATCTCTGTGAGTTCGAGGCCAGCCTAGTCTACAAAGTGAGTTCCAGGACACCTAGGATTGTTACACAGAGAAACCCTGACTCTAGAGGGGTTCCCAGGTGTCCAAGGAGATGTCCCCAGCTTGTTCTTTGGGCAGCTGAGGATAGGGAACCTGAACTGGCCCTATCCTATAGCCACACTGATGAATGTCTTCCATATCATCATAGAACCTTCATCTGGCAATGGATGGAGATAGAGACAGAGACCCACATTGGAGCACCGGACTGAGCTCCCATGGTTCAAATGAGGAACAGAAGGAGGGAGACCATGAGCAAGGAAGTCAGGACCGCGAGGGGTGCGCCCACCCACTGAGACGATGGGGCTGATCTAATGGGAGCTCACAAAGGACAGCTGGACTGGGACAGATGGACCATGTGATCAAACCGGACTCTCTGAACGTGGTTGACAAGGAGGGCTGACTGAGAAGTCAAGGACAATGGCACTGGGTTTTGACTCTACTGCATGTACTGGCTTTGTGAGAGCCTAGTCTGTTTGGATGCTCACCTCCCTAGACCTGGATGAAGCAGGGAGGACCTTGGACTTCCCACTGGGCAGGGAACCCTGACTGTTCTTTGGACTGGAGAGGGAGGGGGAGAGGGAGGGGGACGAATGTGGGAAGAGGGGAGGAGGTGGAAATTTTTAAAAAGGAAAAAAAAAAACAAAGCAAACAAAAAAAGCCAACAGGTATCGAACAGATGTTTTCAAATATCCAGATTCAGAGGTTAATGGAGATTTTGTTTGTTAGCCTGTCTGTGGTATTTTGTTACAGCAATAGAAAATGTACTAAGACAAAAGTTAAATAAAAAGGGGATAGGGTATGGTCAATAATATTTGACTCATGAAATAGCTTGGCAACTCCTACCATACAAAGGGAATTACAAAGACCCACTTAATAAGAAATAAATCAACTACTCACTGTTAGTGAAATCATAGTTATCAGAGGAGAATTTATAATCACTAAATTATTAAACCAGCATAATCACTAATTGCAATATGTAAGCATTTATCCTTATATCCACAGATAAGTGTTGTCTTACTCCTCATCAAGAAATCTTTTTTTTTTTTTTTTTGCAACTGCCATTCAAAATTCACAGTAGTAGAGCCCAGGATACATCACAAAACACTTGTCTTCTGGCTCTTTTCAACCCCACTAGCCAATGAACCTATTGTACAAGAAAAGAGAAACTGAAACACAAGTAAACAGATGAACATCTGTAGATCATCTCCCTTATGTTGTGACTTTATCATCTCTTTTATTTAAAAAAAAAGTTGAAAAATAGCAGCCTAAGAATCATTTGAAACCATCAATAGTACTGATTCTTGAGTCAAAATACAACATGAGGACAGGACTGGATTGCTACCCTATACTCTCTATTTCTCTCCAGAGCCCAACTGATACTCTGGGACCAAATCACTAAATCTCGAAGTTCCTGGTTGTTGGAGTAAGCCCGCTACTTAGTTTGCAGCTGCTTAGCCCTGAAATGATCACACAGAAACTGCATTAATTTAAACACTGCTTGGCTCATTAGCTGTAGTTTCTTATTGGCTAACTCTTACATATTAATTTAACCCATTTCTAGTAATCTGTATCGCCACATGGCTGTGGCTGACCGAGTAAAGTTTTAGCGCCTGTCTCCAGCAGGGCTATATGGCTTATCTCTGACTCTACCCTTCTTTCTCCCAGCATGCCATTTAGTTTCTCCCACCTACTTAAGTTCAGCCCTATCAACAGGCCAAGGCAGTTTCTTTATTCATTAGTGGTAATTACAGCACACAGAGGAAAATCCTACATCACCTCCCCTTTTCTGTTTAAATAGAAAAGGGGGGTTTTAACTTTAACATAGTAAAATTACATATAACAAAACAAGTATCAAGTAAGAATTATAGTTGTAATATTTTTATCTACTTTATCTTTTATCATAACTAAGGAAAACTAACTAACAATTCTTCAACTCCATCAAAGACCCCAGAAGGATATAATATTACCTAAGTGAACAGGAAGTGCATTGTAAGCAACTTCTAAACTCTAGAATTGACAGAAACATTGACTTTGCCTGGATAGTCATACAAAGTTCTTCTGTACTATATGGGCAATCATCTTCAGCCTACATGCCCATAGTATCTGGCAGATTTTTCCACAAAACAGGAAATTTCAAAGAAAGCTCTGCCTATTTTGGCAGTTTGTCAGTAACTTTCTATCAACAGGCAAAGGCAGTTTCTTTATTCATTAACCAATCAAAGCAACACATAGACAGAAGGACCTCACAGACCACAGGACTACATGGCTTCTCTCTGACTCTGCCCTTCTTTCTCCAAGCATACCATTTAGTTTTCCCCACCTACCTTAGTTTAGCCCTATCAACAGGTCAAAGCAATTCCTTTGTTCATTAATGGTATTCACAGCATATAGAGGGAAATTCCACACCTAGTGGCAGATTTTTGCCTCTGGTTCCCTGATGTTTTAGGTACTTAGAATAATACTCATAGAAAGTTGGTGAACATAACTTGAATAAATGAATAACTTGATATTAGAGAAAATCACATGGAGCTCCTACCTTAGCTTGAAGTATTCCCAAGTATTCTGCTGGAAAAGTATTTCCACTGAGCCCTGGAGCTCCCTTGTCTTTGGAACACTAATACTCTATTCCTGTTACTCTCTAATTCACGCTCAACAAGAATGGGTCCTTCCCCAAACCCTCTAAGGCAAAGATTATTGATACCAATTAAATATATTATCTCTTCGGTGACATTTGTATTTCTAGTATTGATGTCTCCATTAAAATACTTTTCAAAGAATTGATTTCCTGGGTGGTGGAGTATAAGGGATGGTGACAACCAAATGGAAACAAACTTGATGTTTGTGTCCTTGTAGACACACCGAAGAACATAAAAACATTATTACTAGACTGCAAATAAAGCTAATGACATAGTCATTAATAATTTTCTATTCATTGAAGCTGGCATTGATGATGAACACTATTTCCTCTGACAGTAGAACTAGTGAAACCATGCACTCTCAGAGATGCAAAGGATCTAAAATATAGCTTGTATGGTTCAACTACAGTTTTTAAGAGAGATTTTTTTCCTTCTTCATCTCAACTTTAAATGATCATACAATTTGAACTTCCTCATAAAACAACTCAGTGCATTGTGAGCACCCAGGAAATGAGACTAAGTTATTTCCACAATTTCTCTCTTCCTCAAATTTTCATTTGCTGGTTCTACACTAGATCTTCTCAACAGATATTTTAGTGTCAACTATATAGTGGGATATCACAGTGAGTCTGCCTGTATCATCCTGTCATTGGGAGCTCATCTGAAGTGTGATTCATCTTCCCTGTGACACTGCTCCATAGCTTCAGAAGACAGTTATCCTTAAAGATGTGAGAAATGGTTCATTTGTCTTTCTGAGGGGTTATTTCATTTGGCCACTCTGTCATAACTGCCATGTGTGAATTGTTAACCCAAGCATTGCAATTATTTTTGCACAGGACAGATACAGTTTTTATACTCGTGCACTTAAAGCTTACTAAAAAGTTCATGCATCGGAGAAGTTGATATGACATCATGTATTATGCTAAGGCAAGAAATGACACTAGGAAAGGCTGACAGCCAGAGGGTGAGGTTCTGAATGCATTTGTCTTTATATAGATGGAAAAGGCTGATGTTGACTATGTTGGGAAAAAGAACATAGAGATGATGGAGTTACAGGAATAGAGATCACACCAAATAAACAAAATGTTACTTGTATTTGGAAGGAAACATGTTCGAAGGGAACCTTTTAGGAGCTGAAATGGAGGGGTCATCAGGATCCATGTTCTGAAGCCCTGTAACTTAATTTGATGTTGTTTTACCTTCTGGAACCAAAAACCAAGGACATGTGGTTGCGTTTTGAGCATCACTGTGACAAGATCAGCTTTGACTTGTATAATGATCACTTTGCCTCGGCGTTCCAAGTAAAGTGGAAGGGAATAACACTAGAGGCAAGGAGCTATGTCAGTGCTGCTTAGGAAGTAACACCCAGACAGAGCACCTACAGATCTTCTCAAGATGCAAATGAGTATGTTTGGTAGAGTATGAGATTTTATGTCAAATTTTCTGGCATGCTCTCAAGTGATGTTGGTGTAGATAAACGGAGATTCTTAAATGTACCCAGGGAGTCTGTAAGGTGAGAGATGAAAGAGATAAAAAGATGTGGAGCAGTGCAGATGAAGAGGAGGGTGACGTTTACATGAAGTTTAGGAAGTGGACTCAGCAGGTCTTCATAAATGATTGGATGAGGGAAGTGAACACCAAGTACTTCCCCTACCCACTATGTGGTACACAAAAGAGTTAGAGGTTGTGGTGTCTTTAAACACATGATACCAACCAAAGCAAAGCTAAAGTCCCAATTATTTTCAGCTTCTCATAAACAGAAAATTTATTCTATAGTCAGTTGTCTCTGGTCCATGAAATCCCATGTATTTATTCTAGGATGTGTTAACTGGCTTAGAAAATGTATGAGCTCAGACATATTGCCTTGATAGGGTGTTTGGATTCTTCAATAACCAACAACCCAGGGATTAGTCTTCTGTAAACATAGCAGCATGCACATTCAGAATCTCCAGCTTTGCAGGCATGCAGATCTATACTTCCAGGGCACACCGAGGACTTCTTCACTGGCTTGCACACCAATGGGCTTTTTTCAGCTTCAATGGCAGGAATGGGTAACTAGAGATGAAAACTCTCATTTCCTAAATTTTTACTACTGGGGTGGTAGTAATAGTGGCAATCACATTTCCGTGATAAGCTGACATGCCTGTTAACAGCGAGGATTCTTTCCCCCACACATTCCCCGGAATACTTCTGTTAAACAGAAGATGTAATTTAAAGGTTTGAGTTTTATTATTATGGATTTTTGAAAGTTTGGCCCACAGAGCAATTACAGCCACCCTTGCCAGAACATTTGAGAAGACAGAGAAAGACAAAACATGATGTGTTGAAACAATGAATCCTCTCTCTGTTCGCCCCTGTCTGAGACATCATTAACCATTGCACGTTTCAGGAACAAAGTGTTTATTTGTTCAACTATTCAGGCAGAGGAGTGACAAACTGGTCCAAGCTTGTTAGCCGACTCAGAGAGCTGAAATGTTCCTGGTTGTTAAGCTTTTAAATGATGGTTGCTTATGCTATATATTCTATAGTTTCCCATCTGCTTAAATTGAAGTTGAAAGAAATTCAAAGTCACTGTCTTCTTTATAATGGGATGCTCTGTGATGTAATTGCAGAATGATACATCTTGACTGAAGCAGGATTCTCTACCGAAGAAATGGTATTCAAAAGATGTACTGGTAAACAATCTGAGGAGCTAGGTGAGTAACAGTGCAAGAAAGTCAGTTTTTGACGATCTCCTGAATGCTGTCAGAAAATAATCTCATTTAGATGAAACAAGCGATTCAAACTGAGCCTCCAGAAGGAACAATCAAAGCAATGCAAGGTGAGCTTGTCTCCCATACGAGACATCATTATGCTATCTGCCCGGCATGAGACACTTCTTTTAACAATGTCCCTGCTGATCAACCAGAATGGGGTCCTGTGACAAAGATCACTCCATTTATTCTACTCTTGGGTTCTGGACAGAACAAATCTCCCAGCCTCCCTTATAAAGTTCAATACGCCCAGTGAGATAATGAGAAACATAACGTGCATCCAAGTGCTCAGTGCCACTTCTAAACCAAGTCCTCAAGACCCCTCCAAGGGCTTCTCAACCTTGTCTCTCTCCACTCTATGACCATTGAAGAAGACTCATTGAGTAATTCTGACACCACAAGATAAATCAAAACTCCAAAGTCACACCTTTAAAAAAATAGCCTTTCATGTGAGTACTCTATGATCAATAGTCCCTAGAGTCATGTGATGGTAGGGTCCAACTTAATTATATGAAGTTAATTGTTCACTTTTGCTGGGCCATGTGTTAATGGCCTGAATAAAAGCCCCCGTTGTCCCCAACCTCTGTAACTATGGATGCCAGGTTTGTGTTTGGAGCGTATCTGGTTATATGCAGAAAGAGATAAAATGCCATAGAAGTAAACACCTAGTTAGCCATCCCAGAAAGAAATCACAAATGCTTTTTTTTTCTAGTTCTTTTCATTTTTCTGTTTTGTTTTATTATGTTTTGTTTGGTTTTACCATTTAACCTCACCTACCCTCCCCTTCTCTCTCTGTCTCTGTCTCTGTCTCTCTGTCTCTGTCTCTGTCTCTCTCTCTCTGCCTTTGCTCTGTTTCTATTTTCTTTTTTCCAGCAGTTACACTGAGTTTTATAACCTACCTAGAACAAAATTTCCAGGCAATTGGGAGTACTAAGCCATACATGGGACATCTATATCAACATGTCACCCCATCACTTGCTAAGCCTCAAGGAATATCATAGGAAAATACAAGGGCCAGAGGATAGAGTACTGTTTTGAAATGCTGTCTTCTGGACATTTTATGGTTATCAAATACATGACTCATAGCAGCTGTGGTTACCTACACAAGGCCCACCCATGCAAAATTAAGCCCTTTAAAAACTCCAGCATGGGAGGACACCAGGATCTTCTCCCAGCAAAGAAACTGAGTAGTTGATTGCTCTGGATAAGAGAGAGCCTTTTTTTTTTTTTGTAGGTGTAGCTGCTTGTAAGTCATCCATCCCCCAGAGGAGGAACTCCACACCCATGAGGATACAAACAGTGCTGGTTGAACTTGTTCAACTGAAAAGTAAAGAAAAACAAAAATAAATTCAAGTAGGAAGATGAAAAGCTGTATTGGAGAAAGTTCATGTGAGCAACTGGGGTTATAGAAGTCGGATATGACCAAGATGTATTTTATTTATGTGTGAAAGTTTCAAGCAATGAAAAGTATTTTTTTTAAAAAAATATATCATTTTACTGGTGTTTCTAGGTTTTGGGAAAGTTCTGAGAATGGATCTTAAATCGAAGTTACTTATTGCTTTTGTTGCATGAAATTAAAATTATGCTTCTTCTAGCTAAGATTGATGAGGTCCAATCTTACTGTGTCTGTCCAGTAACCAATGGTGATCTCCCAAACTGCAAGTGGATGGAAAAGTTGCTATCCCAGTTTCTCAGCATGTTGCTTGCTGTTATGATACACATTCTACAGATCCGACAGCTTTTAGCTAACCAGAGACCTCTCTGACTTTGATTAAAGGGAAGGGAGGACAAAAATTCAAAATATTAAGATATTCAAAATAGTAAGAAATAATGAAAGAAGGGAGACAGAAACAAGTACTAGTTGACAAGGAGCAGATCAGGAGCAGGAAATGGGAGAAAAATAAATGGGACAAAAGATTGGGCTGGTACTCAATACATTTTATAGCTGTAAGAAAGAGGGAGTTTGTTCCTGAGGTATTGAGAGAAATAGAAAAAGAATTTGTGGATTAATGTGGCTAATTTTGTGCAGAAGTTTTCAACTGTCTGAAATTGTGTGCATGTATATATGGAGATGGAGCGGGGATCTGTATGCAGATAGGAAAACTAAATAAAATTTTGTGGGCTTCCCGAAAAGCCTTTTATGTATATAATACATTTTTAAAATGGGTTGGCAAGCCAACTGATGATTTTTGAGCAATGATCAATTATCCCCATTTGTTTTGGATTGTGTTTCCTATCTCATCTTTAATCTCCCTGTCTCTGTTTCCCCTCCACTCAATTCTTCTTTCACAGAGCTACCAGAATAATATGTTTACAACATAAATCTGACTGTCTATCCCGAGAGTAAAATATATCCAGGGGCTTTCCATATTTTCTTAAGTAATGCGTCCTTATCGGTCCAGTGGAAGCTTCATTTACATAAATATTTGAACCCTCGTTTTCTTTTCTTTTTCTTCTGTGTGCAATCACAGTGAGTTCCTGCCTCCCTCCTTAAAATGTGATGTGTTGTTTTTGTGAGTCCAAAGTGCCCTTTCTATCTACCTTCCTTTATAAATCATTGATAATCTTTAAAAAGGATCTTTAAAGGCTGTCTCTGGTACTTTCACTTTTTGTTTTGTTATGTGTGAATGAATTTACAATAAGCCTAGTACTTTAATTAACTAACTGATTCTGTTCTAAAAACAAAACAAAACAGAACGAAAACCCAAACCTCTATGAGGTGAGTCGTAGTTAGTTTGTTTTCTTTTTAAAGAAACTCAGAAAGTGATCTACTCAAAAGCCACAGAAATATCAGTACCTATTGCCATGACTTTCATCATGTCTCCTTGACTTCAAAGCCTATTGCCCTTCCCATGATGCATGCCTTTAATGACTTCAGTCATCCATGGTCAATTCAGTTGATTTTGTCTACTATAGTACATATTCACGGAAAGCAAATCCATCTTATTGTCTTTGTCTCCCAAGCAGTGGTTATGGATCCCAGGGCATAGATACCATTTAACAGAACTGGTTAAAGAATAGTGGCACAGCTGCTTAACAGTGACTTACAGAAGAATACAGATTTCAGGCTGCAAGGGAGTACACATCTGGTTATCTCTAGTACAGGGGGCGACCTATTTGTAAACATCAGATCCAATAAAATAGTGCAAATCCTTCATTTTGAATTTGAAAACTTCTTTTACTATTATTTCTATGAAATGAATTTCTTGATGTGAAATTGTGGGGGAGTTGGGCGTTGAAAGAAAATATTTTAATAAATCTGAATATAAAGGATTCCTCAGAGCATAAAATAATCTACATTCCAAAAACTGTCAAAATGAAATATTCTATACTTTCAACGTGGTTTCTCATAGCTTTTAAAATTTTTGCTTTCCTATTTTTATTTTTACTATACTGATTTCACTAAAAATAATTACCATCTCAGTGTAATAAATACGTTTGTCCCTTAGTATATTAACTATGTAATTTGTGCAGCATGCAGTGGAAAATTAAAGTTTTCCTCCAATTTCTTTGACCATCATCCAGTCAAATAGATATTATTTTAGTCTAGGTGGTTCCACTGGATTTGTATGACAGACAGAGATGTGACCTCATCTCTGGTTTGTCTCCATGCTCACAGCAGGAGATTATGCTGTTTGCTCGTTTTTACATGTCTCATAAGAAAGCCTTAGCACCCCTGTTGGCATCAGTAGTCTGCAATTCTTTAAATGAAGTTTTTGCTGAATGCTGTCCATGTCATTTGTATTTTATAAAAATGATTTGTTACCAGTTACTTTATTTTCTTCCATGTCGTAAATATTTTTAAAGTCCAATGAAATCACATATAAAACAAGAATTAAAAACAGGGGCAAGGTTTTACCCTGTCCTTTTAAAAGAACTCCTAAAGTTTTGTTAGCTCACTTCAAATGGCTGCAGTAATTGCTATTAATTAGATGTCTTGCTGCACGAGCAAGCAGCAGTGGCCCGCTGCTGTGTTCATTTTAGTATGGATTATTTGTTGCTGATTACTCAAGTCTTGTTACATTAGTATTGAAGCGTATTTTCTCCAAAAGAAAGAGCCATGACACTCCAATGTGCCAGAGACAAGCCTACACGGCCTTTCTCAAGAATACTGGACCAGAACATTCAAAACTTGGAATGCTGCACTGCCATCTGGGGGATGAAATTTTAACAATACATTTGCTGTCGGCTGAAATGGAGGGCAGGATTCCAGCAACCAGAAGAAGCCATAAGCAACGGGGCTGTTTGGAAGATACAGTGTGAAATCCTGCACAAGACCTTGGGTCATTTCAATAAGCCAACACACACACACATACACACATATACACACACACGCTTTGCTTTCCTTGTAAGAACAGATCACTTTCTTTTATTGTGGATTGTTTATTTCCTTTAAATTATGATCTGAGCCTGAAGAAACTTCAGGGCTCATTTACTATCGGGCCTCATTGTGAAAAGGAAAAATAGATGACCAGATATTGCTACAGTCTTCTCTATCACAAAGGCTGTTAGAGGCTCAGCAAGAGTCACAGTTTCTCATTTTCAACAGTGTATATTCTCTTCTGCAAAACCCAGCTCCCATCTCTGTAAAAACAAAAGCACATCCCAACCTTCTAACACCAATTCACCCAGTCGGTTCAGAGAAAAACACACATACAAGAGAGTCAACAGCAGCACAGGTTTTCAGACCCTATTACAAACGTTCCTTTGGTGGACGGCAAATAAATAAGATATTAAGGTGGGAAACTAAGTGGAACCAATTGATTTCTGTTCTTACGTTAGAGTTCAGTACATTCTTTCAGTCTTTTAATATTTCTCTCACAAAGCCCAAACAGAAGTTGGAAAAAATAGTAAGTAAATATCACTGTAAGACGTAAATTCTAATTCACATTAATTTGACCTCACATTAATTTAACTAATCACTGTGCCATTTGGGAGTGAGAATTAAGTCATAATTTACCAAGACAGACAGCATCACATAGGCAAACACGTTGAGGGTTGCTTTTCTGATATTTTAATAGGTTTGCTGCATGCAAACAATAACATCACATTATTTCTGATGCTAGGAAGCAAATCCAGAAGTTTGTGCTTGTGTGTGCTATACCACTGAGCTACACTCCCAGCTCTCGGTTACTAAAGACAGATAGGGTCATATGTAGGGTAAGTTGGCCTTGAACTTGCTATGTAGCACGGGCTACGCTTGAATGCATGATTACCATGAACCTCCCAATTCCACCTTATAGAGGAATGCTACCATATCCAGCACCCTTCATTCATGAACCTTTGAGCTACTATTATATAGCATTTCCATTCTAAAAATATTAGACAATTTAATGATATGAACTAGAATGAAGTCATTACCTGCACTAAAATGGAGAAGTCCCAAATAACTTCTAATTAATGAAATTCCCAAGTATCTAGGAAATAGCTTCTTGGTATTTATTTAATCATTTGGGACCAGGATACTGTACTCACTAGATACAGCTTTGGGAATCTGCGAGACAGAAGGTCTGAAGGGAGTGATTCCATTTGGAGTAACTACCCACAGACAACATTTCCAATGAAGCATGAATGAATGACAGCACAATTATTATATAGAGACATTGAGTTCCGGACCTTTGCACCCACTTAGGCATCATGAAAACTAATCATGGCCTCATGACAAATAAAATAGTTAAGAGAACAATAGACATTTGATTTAAATCAAATTGCTAGAATTAGAGTAAATATAGCAGAATACACTTACTTAAAATTTAAAATTTTAAGAATTACTTCTCATAGCAAATAATAAATTTGCATATATATGCACAAATTAAGCTATCTGGTTTTATAAACAGTGAGACATGAAATAATGATAATTTTCAAAGAAAGAAGGTCATGTCTCTCTTCCTATGTTCACAATAAAAGGCCTGGAATCCTGGATAGATTTCTTTTTTAGTGGTATCTTGATTTCCTCTCCAAGCCACCTTTTTTGTGCAAGATGGCTACACAACCTCTCAGCACTTCACCTGCACTCAATGAATGGGGGACAAAAAGGAAGAGAAATGCAAACTTCTCTTGAAGCACAGTCAACAGCAATTGTTATTTACAACAGTTCAGTTTATAGTCCATTAGCAAGACCTAACATGAAGTCCCATTCAGATGCAACAGACACTGGGAAGCATAGCTGAATAGCCACGTGATGCATTGATTTCCTGTTCTAAATAAAATGCTGTGACACTGAGAGAAACAATAGCTCTGATTATTTTAAAAAGGTCTGCAAAATGCAAACGAAGTTCAATACAATAAAGCATTATATCTGACAAGTTTGGTATTCCTTTAGATACTTGGATGGATGTTGGCATCTCTACACACACCACATACCTCCCATTGTTATGAAGGGACAGAGACCATCCTCTCTTCAAAAGATGTGAATATGAGGAAAAGAGGTTGAGAAGGTATCTCTGTTTCTTAAAACACTGGTTAAAGATAGAGTTTTAATGTGTCAGTCTCATGCACATTTGTTGAAAGGAGTTATCTGATCCCACGTACTGGGAGGAAGGGAATAGAAACTATAATCCCAGCAGCAACATCTCCTCTTCAGGATCACTCTGTGCTGTGAATGCTATGATAAGTTTTGTGGAAAGTTCCTGTTATCCACAGCTGAGAATTAGAACAGACGTGGAAGTCGTCTTCTGTTTTTGGGACCATCCAAAACACTTTTCTTCTCATCCATCGTCAAGATATAACCCTGCCCACCTTCATTCCATGACAGGCATTTTGCAATTTCGTTCAGGTTCTCTAAAGAATCTCTCATTTGTCTATGCTACAAATTTTGATCAATAAGAAATGGATCATCTGGGATCAGAAATTTATAAATCAAGGTCAAGTTTTTGCCTCTCACTTCCCAGCCTAATATAGAGTATGAAGAGGAACAGGGTAGAAACAGTGGACAACACAATAATGCAAAAAGAGTAGAAAAACACGGCAGTAACTTGTCATTGTCACTGCCCAAGAGTAGGTCATTCTGTCAAGTGACTTGGGGGCTCTGGAGTATACTCTATGGGGTACACCTCCTTGGCCATAATCCTTCAGGAAAGTTTTCACATGATCATTACCTCCATGGGCACAGACGAAATCGACTTTGGAGAACATTACAAAATTGGAAGCTTCAGAATATTGGCACACTGCTTCTTCATTTCTTGTCCTAGTTCACAAAGAGACAACTATGGCTGGCTTTCAAAAGCTTGGCCCACAGTGTGTTTAGCAATACAATGTCTTAACAAACATTTTAGTAGCCCTGTGGGCTCTAGTTGTATCAGTTCTGGATACAAACAAATAAAAGCAAAGTTCTCAACTCTATGTCTCCCTTTAGCCTGGAAACTCTGGTCTTTTGTTTACTTTCTTATGTGCTCTTTCGATCACCCTCTTGCTCGATTTAATAGCAACTCCCTTCAGGAGAAATAAAACAATTGGCTTCAGTAGGAAGGCAACATCCTTAATCTAATGTCTCCCAGTCGGCTGACTCTCCTTGTCTGGTAGTCTTAATGGCTTTGCCCAATCTTATCTCTTCCTAAGACTGCTTCTTGATGTAGAGACTCATTTTATCACTGCCTCAGTTTGGGCACCGAGTCTTTGGTTTCTGTCAGGACTGATTTACTGTGGCCTTGAATTATAAGACTCTCAGTCAATTTGATTCAGAAGCAGAAGAAACAGAAAGCTTGCCTTCCAGAACCATACTCTTTTCCTAGTCTGTTCTCTGGAGGCTGGTTCTGAGTTGACTGTATTTCTTTGGTAAAACTATGTGTGCTTATCATGGTAAAGAAATAATAATAATAATAATAATAATAATAAATAAATAAATCAGTCCAATAGGCAACAATGATATGAGAATGTGATTTTTGTTGGAAAATAGGTTTATGTATATTCTCTTTAAGACAACATAGGCCAGTATTATACCACAATATACTTAAGGTCAAGGGCTTTCTAGTACCAATAAGCTGTCTTCATCCCCTGCCTCCTCGTAACTAAGGCAACAGACTAGGCAGATGTTGCTGCTATCGCTCCATTTGACATCATCACAGAGAATCCAAGTGAACAGAATTTTAACCAAGAAATCTGTCTGTTTATCAATTGGAAGTCAACTGGAGACCCATGGATGACATGGAGCTGCTATAGTCTCTAGAACACTAGGTTCATTCAATTACCTTGCCCTGCCATTTTCAAACTGTGGTACAAATGGCTATCTCAGCTTCCTACAGTGTGTCTGAATTTTAGCTAGAACAGTAGTTAGGAGAGCAGCAAGACAAATTTCTTGTAGCCCCAGTGTAACACACCTCCCTCTGTCCACATTCCTCTCCAGAATGGAGTCACAAGGCCACAAGGCTAGGGAATGGCGGGAAATGTAGTAAACACGCACTACTTTGTTTTTAAAAGGAGAACAGACTTGCAATGGGAAAAACTCCAGCATTTTTAGAATTTAATTTTGGAGGGGACTTAAAGAAAAATATAAGACCGTAAAACATATTTTATTTATTTTACTTTCTGTCATTTTCTATTGAAGTCTAGGCTACCAAAGTTGATGAACAAAGTCACACAAATAATTGATTTCCTTATGAATACATTAACACTATGGAATTAAAATCCTCCATTGGGCTAGAACTTGTGTCCAGGGAAGGACAAAGTCAGGTCTGAGCAGCACACCCTTCAGTTTAGTTCTGTCTATAGGAGTGAAAAACAAACCTACTCTGAGACATAAGACGAAACCACAACAAAAAGAGAGGAAAGAAAAAACAAAACAAACCTCTCCTATAAGTTTTTTACTGGAGAAGGAATCCTTGATAATTAGAGATAAAAAGGCTGAGAGATGCCAGTGCGGGAGGTGGTTCCATGGGGCTGTCCGTGGGGTTTAGGAGTTGTCTCACCCTGCAGGGTAGGCAGTGTTTACCACTCTTGCTATTCAAAATAAATAACATACCTCTGTTAGTGGACATCATATCTGTGTATCCTCCTGGGCTCACACCCACAGCCTGTCTGGTCTTGATTTTTACCCTGCACAGGACGAGGGTCTGGAAATTGGTGTCTTGTCTTATCAGAGGTCTGAGGGTGTGTAGCACATGCTTTCAGAAAAGGAAAGAGAAAGAAAAAGAGTGGGAGGCAGAGATTTTAAAAAGGCAGAGAGAGAAGGGGGGAGGGAGAGAGAGTGGAAGACACGACCCAGAGAGAACAATACCACTGAAGATTTCAAAGAACAAATTATTCCCCTTTCTTGTTTGCTTGGCTTTTTTTTTTCTTTTCAAAATTTCAGTATTGGAATTACTTGGAACCTGAAGAAAAATAACTTGAGATTCTCAGTGGATAAAGATTTCCAACAGGCAATAAGGTTTTATAAGTGTTTGCTCAAAAATAAGACTCATTTTGAAGAAAGACTAGAATCAATGTGCTCAATCTTTGGAGAAGGTGTGGAGACTAACCTTTGATGCTTTACATATGATGTAAATATATATATGTGTGTGTGTGTGTATGTATAAATACATATAGATGTAAATAAATACATACACACATATAAATACATATATGTGTAAATTTATATACATATACGTAAATTTATATATGTGTATATTTACATACACACATCTATATGTATATTTTATGAATAAGCTTCTGCTCTAAGATATTTTAATTGTAGAAATAACTGAGCATCTCATAGGTGTTTCCATAGAAGTTGTAAAATAGCACATTCATTCCAGAGTAATAACCTAGTATTGTGTGTATTTTGGCAAGCTAACAAAGAACCTCCATCCATCCCCAGCAACCTCTTCAGTAACACTGGCTTCATCTAACATACTTTTCATTCCATTTGAGTTCAGCCACGCTGTAACTGATGACCGCCTAGTCCAACATCTCCAGTATTTTCACATAAGAGTATGTGATATCCAGTAACAAATTTTCTACTGATTGTTAGAAAAAAATTTTTACATAAAATACCTGATTTTCTACAAAAAGACAAAGAGCACTTGCAAGCAGATGGCATCCAGAAGATCGTATTTCAGAGTCATGTTTCCCTTGATGACCCCTCCTCTTTACTCTACCAAGGCTTCCTTTAGCCACCACTGAGAGGAGTCAAGCTGACCTGGGGGGCTGTTTGGTTCACACAATCTGTGGAGTGACCCAGATCAGTACCACCAATATGTGGGGCTGTTAACTGCAAATCCCATCCCTCTTTATCCTGAACTAGTAACCCTGAGCAATGCTCAGTCAACCTAAATATTATATGGCTTCAATTCAAGCTTCTGTTTGCAGCATCTGCTTTATCTGGAACGAGTCTCTTTGTGTTAGCAGCAAGCGCTATCTCGCTCCTTTAAGTTGCTTTAAAAAATCTCATGTTTATGCCTAGCCCATATACAATTATTGCTTCTTTGTCTATGTGTGCTATCTTTTAGACCATGCAAATCTCAAGAACTCATTTTCTCATTTTGTTTACTCCAATGTCTAAAGCAATGCCATCCAAAATAACTCCTTAATAAAGTCTTTTTAGATGAACGCGTAAAGATATACAGAGGAAAGGGCTGGGAACAGCCTGAATGTGGAGCTGGAGAGCAAGACCAGAGGGAACAGAGAGAGGTCAGTGGCTATGAATGGGAAGATAGATAACTAACTGTGCCTCAGGACAGTACCCAATAAACATTCGCATCTTGTAATTCTGACTCATGGATGGTTTCCAAACTTTCAGTTGATTTGGATGCAACTGCAACCATATTTATAAGATATAGAAGCAATGATCTGGGTAAACATTTTCATTCTCTCAGTTAACAGTCTGTGATCTTGCCTGAGCCAACTAACAGACATCAGATTTTTATCCTAAATCAAGTTATATAATGTCTCTTCTGTGGTCTAAATATTGAAGCATCTGTAATAGTTGAGCCTAAAGGTTCATATGACTGATTGTCTACCTTCCAAACCATCAAAAAAAATCTTCTAGGACAAACCAAAATTGGGCCTCCAAAAGTGGTATAGAGGAAATCATCAGAATAGTCGCTTCTGTTCTGACAAAAATATGCCAATATAGGGTTGGGGAGATGGCTCAGCATGTAAGAATGCATATTGTGCAAGAAGGAGGACTTGAGTTCAAATTCCCAGTACCCACAGAGCTGGTTATGACCATGTGCCTATGACCCTTGCCTTTGTCAAGACAAAGATGGGAGGATTTCTGTGGCTTGCTAGGAGACACAGTTTAGTTAAACTTTGTCTCAAGAGAATGAGAAATATGGAAATGTACTAAGGAGAATCTTTTAAAAATATATACATATATGAAGGACATCTAAATGGAAGCATCAAATAACCACAGAGACAAAGCACCAATTAGACCTCTTCTGCCACCAAGTAAAACCTCTAGTGCCAAAAATGGGTTGTATTTTAATTGAGCTGTTGGCCAAAGAACTCAATGGAAACCCCCAAACAACTCAGGCTATTGCCAAGTATATTAGTTGCTCTGCCCAAACTCATTGTAAGGCAATATTGATAAAGAAACATCTACATACATCACTGAACACGGAGAGAGTCACATGATGCTTAACTAGACCCTTCATCCCTACTAACCCAGCTACAAACCTTGTGATGTACAATGGAGACCTGTCTGCATGACGCACCGGTGCAATAGTGACACAAAAGTTGTGGGAGCAACCAATGATTATCTGATTGTATTTAAGTCCTACTCCTTGAGATGAAACCCATGCAGGATACTGCTCAGGTGTCTAAAAACCTGAAAGTAGACAGGCCAGGGAAGATATGATATTGTTCTGCTAAATAGACACAGCAATAAAATGAGTACTATTGGCATTCTGCTACACGCATAGATCAATGCCTCACTCAGCCATTAGCAGAGAGGCATCTTCTTGCAGTAGATTGGAACTAACATCGAGACCCACAACTGGAAAACATGCAGCAAATGAGAGGTTTCAGAACAGTCCTAATAAGGATGTCTTTATGAACTGCCACCAACCAAGGTCTCAAGGAGTTCTTAAGGTTAAGGAGGCAGAAAGATTGCAAGAACCAGTGGTCATGGAAGACACAAAGAAAACAAGGGCTTCTAGATACAGCAGCACTGACACACATATCAGCTCCCAGAAAACATGGCGGCATGTACAAGGCCTGCATGAGCCAGATAGGATCCTAGCACTGGAAGGGAATGTGGATTTGAACTCCCATCCCTAACCCAGAAGCTATTTCCAACTGACAGCTACTCGCAAAGGAAATTTTAGTTTTCTCCAGTGGAGTCTCACTGGGTATACAAACCACACTTCAGAAAGCCCCATGCTCAGCAGCAAATGGTCAATACAAAATGAACTCAGTAGTATTTGGGGGGTTTTCCTCTAATGCTTTGTTTGGGGATTTTTTAAAAAAATATCTTACTAGTGTTCTCCCTATCACTTAAAGTTTCCAATTTTGTGTTTTTATGGATTTATTATGTACTCCTGTGTCTCTGTGTATGTATGTTGTCTCTCATGCACTTCTTTTCCCTTAATTGTCTATTTCTTTGTTTATTGGCCTGGAAAGAGAGAATGAAGGCAAGGAGCTGGATAGAAAAGAAGTGGGGGAAGATTTGGAAGGAGGCTAGGGAAGGGAAATCATGATGAGAACAAAATCTACAAAAAGTTATTTTAATTCAAAAGTAGCCTTGTTAATCTTTTTGTCTTGGTATCAAAACAATAGTCTTAAATAATTAAAAATTCACTTGTGAATATCCTATTACCATGTGGTTATTTAATAAATGAATATTTCAACTACTTAGGAAATATGAGTAAATAAATTAAATAATAAACAAACAAGCAATAAATAAGCAAGAAACAGAGAATTAGAACAAAATTCCCAATGTCCTATTTTGGCCTCACTCCACGTGCTTGAATACTGGTATAAGCAACTGCAGGCATAGATTGTATGTTACCACTTCTGGTGTTTGGCTTTGAAGGAGATGCTCCCATAAATGTCAGTCATTTGGATACTGGGCTGCCAGTTGATGGCTGTTTGCTGAGGATTAGAGGTGTGTTCTTGTGGGAGAAGTATATCATGGGGAGTTGGCTCTTGACATTTTGAGATAGCCCTCTCTGTTTCCTGTTAGTGGTTTGAAGTGTGGGCTTTTCAGATGCTGCTTCAGATGACTGCTGCCTGGTAACTCTGATGTGCTGTAACAGACTCTAAGCCCCAGGGATGTATAAAAAGAAAGTAAACCTTTTTCTTCAATAAATTGCTTTGGTTATGGTGTTTTATCACAGCCATGGAAAAAGTAACTAAGACATTTGGCATTACATGGATTCTGGGAATCTAAAACTATCTTCACAAGTGCACAGTAACTGCCTTACCCACTGAGCTATTTCCTAGCCCAACCTTTTCGATATGCTAAAATACAGAATTCTTGACAAAGAAGAAGGATAGGAAGCCGGCCCATGTATTTAAGATGGTAGCAGATAGCTATGGACCAACATTTTCTAAACTATTCTAACCCTACCAAAATATATATAGACACTGCCAGGGGACATGGGGGATCAAATTATCATTGATTTAAGTTCAATCTTAATTAAATTGAGTCAAAGCATTGATTTAAATAAAAGTTTTCTTAAATTTCTCTTCCTTCCAGCTTTCCCAGATGAGAGTCCTTCATTGTTTCACTCTAATGTAATTTTATTTTAGACTAGGAGTAGGACCTACATGGAGTCCATAAAATCTCGTCTGAGACAATGATTGTCATTTGAATGGAAGCCATGATATCTATATAAGGCATAGTTCTTGCAGGATATTTATAACATAGGTTTAGACACTTTTAGTTCTCAAATGTATGCACTGGGGAAGCTCATTAGCATTCTCTTGGCTGACTCTTTGTATTAGAGATCTTGGTTACAAATAGAATCTCAGTGCAAATTTAATTTACAGGAAGAGGAGTCTGAGGCTATTTTGCAGAACCGAAGAGAAAGATATCACTGGGCTATCAACACCCTGGGGTACTGGGAGGCTCAGAATGTTCTCAATCCTCTTATTTCTGTTTAAACATCCACTCTATTCTCTAATTTAAAATACTTATTGCAAAAAAATCAGTCATGCACAAAATTAGAAGAAATAGTATAATTAACACCAATTTACTAATAATTTAACTTCATTAACAGCAATATTCTGTCATTTCTGCTTCACTTTTTTTGAGACAGGGCTTCTCTGTGTAACAGCCCTAGATGTCCCAGAACTTCCTTTGTAGGCCACACTGTCTTAGAACTCATAGAGAGCCACCTGACTCGGCCAAGTTTTGGGATTAATGATATCTGCTTTACGTTTTATCCTACCATATTTTACTCTGCTTGAAATAATTAGAAATTATGAAAGCAAATCCTATACATAACAACATTTACCATTAAACATTTTGGCATATTCTGTTAAGTATTCAAAGAGAATTCTGAAATGTAGCCATAAAACCACTGTCATATTTATATTAAAGAAAAAAATAATTTTTTTTGTTTTTTTCGAGACAGGGTTTCTCTGTGGCTTTGGAGCCTGTCCTGGAACTAGCTCTGTAGACCAGGCTGGTCTCGAACTCACAGAGATCTGCCTGCCTCTGCCTCCCGAGTGCTGGGATTAAAGGCATGCGCCACCACCGCCCGGCTTAAGAAAAAATAATTTATAAAATTTATTTTATTTCACAGTGTTCAACTGTGTGAAATTTTTCATAAATGTTTTTCAATGACTGATATTTAAGTTAGAATTAAGAAATGCTAGACATATTGTTGATGAGCCTCCTAAATCTGTTCTAATCTATAAAAGCCCCCCACACCCCAAATACAACCTTTCTTTTAATGTCTTAGCAGTATAAAATAAATAGGTTGCCTATTAATATTTTCTAAATATTTCTAAATTCTTTATTTGAGTGACTACATCACCACGGATTACCCATCTGTCCTCTGAATAACCTTCAAGATTTAAATTTTGATGCTGTTCAGTCTCAGGTTCAAACTTTCTCACAAGTTGTACTATATGAATTGTATATCACATAAGTTAAAATAAGACTTTTAAATGTCAGTCCATCTTTTTGTGAGGTTGTATATCTTTACCTAATTCTTTATTAAATTTCTATTTGTCTAAACACATATTTGGCATTACATTAGCTTTAATGTATACTAGCATGCCAATTAGTTTTCTTTTAAAAAAAAATTGCCAGCATGTTTTGGGGATTTGTTAATGATCCTTGACTTTTTAAATGTCTCCAATTCAGGTTTAGACAACAGCAGCATTGATTAAAAAGTGGATGACTTCTCAAATGTTATTTGAACAGGCAAAAATTCATTTAGACATTAACTGTTAGTGGATTTGTTTAAATCAAAAACATCACGGTCCTATAGTGGCACAAGGGGCTCTCCAGCTCCTTGTATTAAAATGACTCTTTGAATGCAAGTAGTATCTGAGACTTTATGGAGCCATTTAGCATCCATAGTCTTTCTTGGTCCTCAAGACCGGTAACAGGTGATGTTAGAAAGTCAGCTTGTATGACCTGCATGGATATAGTTCCAGGCTCCTACCTGGGAGGTCATCTGTTGTTTTCCAGTTGAAGGGGACTGACAGTTGATGTGGGAAGTCCTTCTGTATATGCGGTGCTTTTATTGGTTAATGAATAAAGAAACTATTAAAATGGCCTATAGTAGGGCAGAACAGAGCTAGACAGGGAAAACTAAACTGAATGTTGGGAGAAAGAAGGCGGAGTCAGGGAGATGGCATATAGCTACCAGAGTAGAAAGACATGAGCTGACAGCTGGAAATAAAATAATGGGTTAACACTGGATGTGAGAGCTACCTATCAATTAAGTGATTGGTCAAGTACTGATTTAATTAATACAGCTTCTGTGTGATTATTTCAGGAGTCTGGGCAGCTGGGAAATGAACCAGTGGCCTCATACCGCAGACAGTATTCTAGAATCGAACTGTTTCCATAAACAATTAAGTATTTCTACCAGAAGCTACAACTCAATTTTAATAATACAATGAGTTTTATTCAGTCGTAACTAAGAATGGAATTACACCCTGGCCAGGGAAAATGTGTGTGACTGGAGATCATTATCTGAAGTGAAGTAGGTCAAACGTAGACAAACATCATGTTTTCTCTCATTTCTGGCTCCTCGTTACAAAGGCCTTAAAATCTGTGAATTAAAATTTAAAATGGCTTAATACCACATTGAACCGAGGCATTCAAAATTCAAAATTAGATCTCTGGGAGAAAATGGTGACAATGGATAGCTGCACTGATTTCTTGACAGGCTGAATAGAAAATGAGTAAAAATTGAAAGGCACATACGGATGCCCCAAACAGAAGCAATATTTAATTAACTTAGTTATATCATATATCTATGTCAGGGTTACATGCTAGACAGAGTAGTACATCTTAAGATTTAAGATGCATTTAATGTCACTATGCCTCAGTAACTGCTGAATGGGCTCCGCTGACCCTTGACCCTGCAGCTCCTGCTGCTGCTCCTGCACTGTCTCTGTTTTCATTTGTAAACAAACAAGTCTCCAGTCTGAGAAAGCCTGGTCTTTAAGATCATTAATCTTAAATGCTTGAGCTGGGGTATCTACCTAAGACCGAGCTAGGTCCTCTGAATGTGGGCAACAGTTGTGTGGCATGGGCAGTTTGTGGGGCCACTAGCAGTGGAAACAAAACTTAACCCTAGTGCATGAATTGGCTCTTTGGAGCCCATTCACTATGGAGGGATACCTTGCTTAGCTTAGATACAGCAGGGAGGGCCTTGGTCCTGCCTCAAGTGAGGTGACAGACTTTGTTGACTCCCCATGGGAGGCCTAACCCTCTCTGAGGAGTGGATGGGGTTGGGTTGGAAGAAGGTGGGGAGAGCTGGAGGACTGGAGGGAGAGGGAAATGAAATTAGTATATAAAATAAGATTGTCTTAAAAATATAATAAAAAACCAAAAAAGATGCTTTATACACTCAAAACTATAGGATACAACACACAATTTTCCCTTATTTCTCTTTTTAGTTTAGTTCTATAAGGCTACCTCTATAAATAAGATAAAAAAAAGAGACTTCTTTCACAGCTGACATTTGTAGGGGGTTAGCTGAAAGAAAGTGTTCTTTCTTCTTATCTGGGTTTACTGCACTGTGAGTTGTTGGAATGACTCTGTGTCTTATCATTTACTTAAGAAATGTTACTTGTTTTTCAGATTAACACCTGCATGATTTTGTGGGTCCTTACAAACTGGGTAGAACAAAGAGAGTTAGCAGAAGCTGGAAGAGAAGCTGGCAGAAATTCGCAGAATATAAAGAGGATAAAGAATATAGGAAAATGAAGAAGAAGAGGAGAAAAAGAAAAGAATGCAAGAATTGAAATCAGAATTAGAATTGAGATAAAGAATTAGAGTTAAGAATTTATAGGCAATTAGTACAGAAGAAATAGAATAGTAGGCAAAATAAAGAAACTTTTTGTAGAACAATAAGGAGAGGTGCTAAGGATAAGTCATATCTGAATGGATTCATTTCTTTTATACTTAGATATTTCCCTCACCAGCTTAGCTGGACCATGAAGGGGTCTGAAGAGTTGGTACACCAAGAGACCCCATTTATAGAAAATTCAATGAAGTGCAAGAACTAATGAAATTGATACAAGACTTCATCAAGATAGTATCTAAAGTGGACGAAACAGTAAAATACAGGCAAAATCCAAAATACGTAGGGAAATTCAGTAAGGAAATTGAAAAACAGTAAAAGAACCAAATAGAAATATTTAAAATAAATGTTAAGGCAAATACAGACACCATCAGAAAGCCCACCAATAGGTCAGCATGCAGGAGAATTTTTTTCAAACATACAGGACAAAACTGAGACAATAGTGCACACACACATACACCATATATCCATACATATATTTATATATACCTATGAAAAGCAAGTTAGTAATCATGACCATTGTCATGAAGCCTTGGGTACATTCAAGAAGCTTAATTTGAGAAGCTATAGGATAGTATGAGGTATAGAGATAACAGGAAAAAGATGAAAAACTAGTGAAATTATGGCAGAAATTTTATCAAATTTTAATCAAAGAAAAGTGATAGACATTGAAACACTAGAGGTACCCCAAATAGACATAGAGAAAGAGAAATCTCTCCAAAACACACGATAGTAAGTATGTCCTAAATATGAAGTAATAAAACAATACCAAAAGCAGAATGAGAAAAAAAGCCAACTCATAAAAAATGTTTAAAAGACCTCAGTCCTTTGATTAGCAACTCCCCAAACCAGAAAAACAGAGAATGATATATTTCAAGCTCTGAAAGTAAATAACTATGAATCAAGAAAGCAATACCCATTAAAATTATCTTTCAAAGTTGATGACTAAATAAAGGTATTTAAGACAAGCAAAAGACAAGGTAATTTACAATAATTGAGCTATCACATCAAAAATAATGAAAGCAATGAAATATTGGGAGTAGAGAAGAAGACAGCTTCTTCTATAAGAACAGATGAAAGCATATATTCTAGGGAAGGAACACATCAACAAAGAAGAGCTGGGAAAGAACCAATCATGTCTGATGCAACAAAGAAACCTTTAAAACTAATAGGGGAGACGCAAACCAAAGCATCGTGTAACAAATTCTTAGAAAATAGAAAACCACTTTCAGTAGTAACCATGGACATAAATGGCTTTAACTCTCCAGTAAAATATATGTATAGATAGATAGATAGATAGATAGATGATAGATAGATAGATAGATAGATAGATAGATAGATAGATAGATAGATAGATAGACAAATCTACTGTATTAATGCTCCCAAACCAGCTCTATGTTAACTCTAAGAAACACACTTCTCTAGCAAATATATTCAAAAGCTGAATATTAAAGGGTAAAATAAAACATCTGGCAAAGAGAGGCTATAAACAAACATGTATAGCTGATCATTTATCTAATAAAATAGACTTCAAAGGAAAAATAAAAAAGGCTATAACATACAAATGAATGGAATAATACCATTATCAGTTACTGAAGCCCCCAACTTTATAAAAGAAACACTAAAATTAATAAAAGCAAATGGGTGCTGGCATGCTAATGGCTGGAAACTTCAATACTCCTTCCTATATTTCCATAGTTCATCAAACCTAAAAATAAGCAAAAATATCAAAGTGTCATATATCATAGATCAACTGGACTTAACAGATATATGTATGTAGAATATTCTGTCCTATAGGCAAGGAATACACATTTTTCTTCATGGCACATAGAACCTTCCCAATATTGATCTTATCATAAGTCACAAAGAAACCTTAACAGACAAAAATATAAAAAGAAGTGAAATGATTACTCATATCTTGACTAATCACAGGGAAGCAAAACCTAGAGACCAACAAAAAAAAAATCTACAAGAACTACAAAATAATTGAAGGCTGAACAAATATATTTTGGAAAGAGAAATGAGTCATTGGAGCAATTCAACAAGAAATAAAAAGAATTCCCATATAAAAATGAGAACACAACCTACCAGAAGCAAAGGCCCACAGCCAAGACAATCTGAAGACGTTTGGAACTCTAAGAAGTTTGCTTCTCTAAACACGCACACAAAAATTAGAGGAAGCAAATAAACCTATTGCTGTTTTTTAAGGGTATAGTAAAATAGCAAGAAGCCAATCCTAAAACCAGTAAATGCCAAGAAAATAATATAGATTAGGAAAGAAATGAGAGTAATAGAGAGTAATAGAACAATGCACGTAATTAATCAAACAAAAAGTTGGTTCTTTGAAAAAGTTATTAAGTTTTGTATATCCTTAGCTAAACTGGCAAACTAAGAAAGAAAACTCAAATTAACAGAATTAGAGATAAACTATTGTTACAGCAGATTTCAACAGATTTAGAATATCAATTGTGATGACTTTAAAAACTTCCGCTCCAAAATCTAGAAATCATAGAAGAAATGAATGAGTTTGTAAAATGCACAAGATCTACTAAAATTAAAGGCGGAAAATATATACAGTTTAAATAGATCAATAGTAGGCAAACAGAACAAATCTATAATCAAAAGTCTACATAGCAAAAAGCTCAGTGCTAGATGAATTCACAGATAATTTTTAAGATATATTTTTAAAGACTAATTTTATTTTTAATTATGTAATTGAGCATGTGGGTATGAGTTTCAAAGGAAGATAAAAGGGGGCATAGGATTCACTAGAGCTAGACTCAGAGGCAACTGTGAGCCATCTGATGTCAGTGCTAGGAACAGAATTCTGGGTCTTTTCCAAAAGCACTAATTGCTCTTAACTGCTGTGTCATCTCTCTCGACATCCTTATCACACTTTTAAGGAAAAATTAATTCTAAAACTTATCAAATTGTTCCACAAAGCAAAAAGGGAAAGAATACTATTAAATTCATTCTTTGAAGCCAATATCATTCTATTATCAAAACCTAGAAGAAGCAAAAGCAGGCAGAGGAAGAAAAATAAAGACCATCTTTCCTGATGAACACTGAAGCAAAACTTTTCAACCAAATATTAACAAGTTGAATTCAGGAACACAGCAAGATCATAAATCATGACTTAGTGGACTTCATCCAAGAAGAGCAACGTATACAAATCAATTAAATATAATACATATATAAAAAATTTAAGGACAGAAACCACATGATCATCTCAATTGATGATGAAAATTATTTGAAACATTACAATATGTCTTCATGATAAAAGTTCTAAAGGCATTAAGAAAAAAGTGAACAGTGAACATACCTCAAAATAATAAAGCATATATTCGACAAAAATATAGGCAACATCATACTAAAGGGGAATATAAAAGCATTTCTTCAAAAGTAAAGAATGAGATAGAAATGCTTGCTCTCACATCTGTTATTCAATATAGTTCTTGGAGCAATAAGACAAGAGATAGGCATAAAGGGGGTAAAAGAAATCAAACTATCCCTATTTAGAGACAACATGATTCTATACTAAGAGGCCCTACAGAATCTATGAGAACACGCACTTAATAAAAATTTATAATAAAGTTGCAGGCTACAAAATCAATATACAAAAACCATTACCCTTCATGCCTATGAACAATTAACTTACAAATCAAGAAATAAATTAAAAAAAAACTACCTTATGGATAACAGCTCCAAAATATATAGAGTATCCAGAAATAAACCTAGCCAAGAAAGTGAAAGATCTCTTCAACGAAAACTTAAAGATATTGAAAAGGGAAATCAAAGAAGGTGTTAGTCAATAGGAAGAAATTATATGCTCCTGCGTTGACAGAATTAATATTACAAAGACGAATATTTTCTGAGAAGCAGTAACGAGATTCAAAGCAATCCTCACCAAAATGATATAATTCTTTACAGATCTGGAAAAACCAAATGAAGAATTCATTTGGAAACACAAACACCACAAATAGCCAGAGTCACCCCAAGGAGAAAGATTAGAACTGCAAATATAGCAATACCTGACCTCAGATTACATTGTGAGCTATAGTGACAAAGACAGCCTTGTAGTGTCATATAAAATGGAACGTAGATCAATGTGACACAAAAGAGGACTCCAGAATAACTCACAGAACTACAGCCATGTGGTGGAAAAGAGACAGTCTGTTCAACAGAGGAATCTGATGAAACTGGATAAACACCTACAGAAAATGAAATTAGATTCACCTTTCACGTTGCACAAAAATCAGCCCAAGGAGGATCCAAATAGAGATGCTGAAACTGCTCAAGAATAGTCAAGGAATGAGATTTAAAACATTAGTAAGTGTCAGCAGTGGTACAGGAGAATTGTCTGTATTCTGTCAATTATGTTTTAAATGAACGCTGATTGGCCAGGCAGGATGTATAGATGGAACAACCAGACAGGAAGTAGAGACAGAGCAAGGAGAATAGGAGAATTCTGGGAAGCAGGAAGCTCCCTTGGGAGTCCCGCCCAGATCACCGAAGAAGCAGGACGTGACCTGCCCCGCTGAAGAAGGTACTGAGCCATGTGGCCAACATAGATAAAAACAATGAGTTAATATAAGTTACAAGCATTAACAAGAAGCCTTAGCTAATGGGCCAATCAGCTTATGATCAACGCAGACTCTCTGTATGATTTTCTTTGGGGCTTACCAGCTATGGGAGCTGGACAGGACAGAAACACCCATAGGCAGGCCGCTCATGTTACACGGAAGAAATGGGGCAAAATAATCGACTCTATGTGGGGGTGCACATGCATGCATGCATGCGTGTGTGTGTGTATGTGTGCGTGTGCGAGCTGTGTAGTTGGTCCTCTCCTTCTACCATGTGGGCCCTGGACACAGAACTCAGATTATTTGTCTCAGCGGTCAGCATCTTGTTCTCCTAGCCCATCTCACCAGCCCTAGCCATAACTTTCTGAAGAGAATACCCAAAGTACCGGAAATATCCCAGAGATGCAACGAAGGAAACTATATAAAATTAAGAAGTTACCACAGAGAAAATGAAGCTATAAGGAGAGTAAACAGACATCTCACAGGTTGACATAAAATCTTTACCACCTATACTTCTGACAGGAGGTCAATACCCAGGATATACAAAGAACGGCAATGATTAAATGCCAAAACTCAACTGCCTGTTAACAAAGGGGTTAAGAAAATAAGCAGACAGTTCTCAAGAGAAGAAACACATATGGCCAGTATTTTTCAAAAAGAGATCAACATGCCTATTCATGAGGGAAATGAAAATTAAAATTACTTAGATGTGTAGCTCCCCTAAGTCAGAATAGCTATTACCTATAAGTCTAACAGTAAATACTGGCAAAGATGTGGGCAAAAAGGAATTCTTTCCCACTGCTGGGAGGAGTGGAAACTTTAGCAGCTATTATGTAAATCAGCATAGAGGGTTCTCAAATATTAAAAATAGAACTTCATATTATTCAGCTACATTGCTCCTGGGCACATACCCAAAAGACTCTTTATCTTACCACAGAGACACTTGCATGTCCATGTTTATTACTGCTAATGTAGTAATAACAATATCAAAAAGCAGAACCAGATTAGATGTCCTTCAGCAGATGAATGGATAATTATGATGTGTCAGACATACACTAAAGGATCTTACTTATTTGTAAGGAAAAATTAGATTTACCAGAGAATAGATATGAAGGAACAGTGTTCATAGAGGTGATGCAAACAGCAGAAAAAGGAAAAGGCTCATGTTCTATCTTATGGATGGATTCTAGTTTATAATGAAATGTATACCATGGAAAATGTATATATGCGTGCAGATTGGAATAAAGCCTAAAATATTACAAAGGATACCAAAAGGTAAAAATTAGGTGCTGAAGAAGGTTCATATATGGTCACTAGGACACATGAGACACGAAGAGAGAGAGGAAATGGTGGAAGAAAGTTACAAAAGTAAATCAGAACAAAAGGGCCTGGGATGGGGAAGATGAAGTGATTCTACTAAAATATACTTTGGTTAATAATGCTATAGTGATATCTGATACCTTATAGGCTAATAGAAATGAAAACAAACAAAACCAGAGGCCTAAAAATAGCTTAGCTGGGTATGTTGGGACCAGCCTCTAATCCTAGCATTCAGGAGACTGAAGCAGAAAGATTTTGAGTTCAAATACAGTCCAATGGCTACACATTGAACTATAGGCTAGTCAGCCCAACGTGAAACCATGTCTATAAATAAAAAATGTTAAGGTCATGTCAATGTTATACCCATGGATGCTTTATAAAGCAGATTTTGCTTTTCTAGCCTTGTAAAGAGTGGAACTGATCAACAACTGATTTTCAGGGAATCATAATGCAGATAAAAGTTGAGGGGAGAAAAGTAAGCTGAAACTGTGATGTATGATAGGGAGAAATTTTGAAACAGAAATTGAATTAGTAAGAGCTGTGCCGTAAAATTCCTCACCATACTGTTAACTGTTAAATATTTCAAAATAATTTCAAGCAGCCTGTATATTTCATATTACAAATTATATAAGTTCTTATTACTCTTTGATGGAGAAATATGGTTTGTGTGGGTCATTTATATTCTAAAGTGAATAAAATTGTTTAATATTGCAGGTTTACTCCTGAGAATAAAGAGCCATTTAATCAAAAAAAATACTGTTTTAAGGATTTGAAGGTGGAGTACCATAGGGGAAGGACAGCGACAAGATATATGAGTCCCAGTGATGTGCAGGCAGAGCACTTTCAGTTCTGTGCTGTGGGATGATGCCTTGTAGGACACGCACCAAGGTTATTTATTTGGTATGCAAACGATCTTTGATTCATGATGGGGTTATGTCCCAACAAGCCCATTGTAAATGGAAAATACAGTCTGCAGAAAATTATCTATTACAATACACCCTGCTGTAGCAATAGGATGCTGTGCACATTTGGTTATTTACCCCCAGAGTTGCTAGTTTAAAGACTGCTAGTTCACTGCCCTTGCTCTGAATCACAAATGATTGTCCTACTACCTTTGAAAAGACCCAAATTCAAAATTTGTAGCCAGGTATGAGACACACTTATACCACTTGGAAGGCTGAGACATGAGGGTTGCCGTTTGTGTGAATCTGGTCTAAGCTGCATAAGGAAGACCCTATCTGGAAAAAAAGTGGGTGTGGATGCTGAGGAGATACTCCAACGGGGAAGGGCACTAGCTTTTCTGTCAGAGAATCTCTGTTCAGTTCCCAGCACATCCACCGCATGGAAGCTCACTGTCTGTAACTCCATTTCCACAGAATCTAAGGCCCTTTTTTTCTTTGCCCTCCACAAGCCACTGGATTGTATATGGTCAACAAACATACATGAAAAAAGCCAATCATACCCCTAAGATGAAAATAAATACTTTTTAAACAGCAAAAATTAAAGTGTAGCTCCTATAGAGCATGTAGTGCTTTTGTGCCATTATAAATTTGAAAAATCACAAGTCAAACCACCATCTAGGGCTGTCTATGTGTGTATATATACAGTTATAGAGAAAGGTTCTTCTAGCAGTTTTGATAAAGACAGAAGAGGAAGGTGATGGTATGCACAGAGAGAACCAACAAATTATTAAAATAGGAAACGAAAGCCTAGAAGGACAAGAGACATGAAGAGACAGCTAAGGCACAGATCATAAGGCCCAATGCTACTCGTTTCAGCCTATCCCTGTTTAATTTTTATAGGTCACTGGGTTTTTGTGCTTACGCACCTATTCATTTCATAATAATAAATGCCCCAAATCACATCACTTGGATAAGCACATAGATAACAGTTTCTTCCTCCCCAGCATTCAGTGTGTCTAACCGTGCCTAGAACATTGCGTGTTATGAATGTTTTAAGGTTCTTCATGTATCTAAAATATTGCAGGCTTAGTAAAACCTAAAAACAAATGCGAGGCATAGTGAGATACCTTAGAACAACATTGTTTTTCAACCTGTGGGTCATGACCCCTTTGGGGGTTAAAGGGCCCTTTCACAGGGGCTGCCTAAAGTTCATTGGAAAACACAGATATTTACATTATGATTAATAACAACAGCAAAATTACAGTAATAAAGTAGTAACAAAAATAATTTTATGGTAGTAAAAGGAACTGTATTAAAGGGTTGCAGCACTAGGGAGGTTGAGAACCACTACTTAGAGAGCAAAGCTTCTTCTTGCTTCCAAGCCTCAGGATGTAGGTTTGCTACCTAAAACAAGGAGCTAGAAGGCAGCTGATTCCCCTCCCCACTTTGCAGGCTTTCTTATGACCTCCACATTCATGATGTGGCACATACATGCCACCTCCCAATAATAGCTGCTGTGATCCAATAAATGAATGGAATCTTACTATACATTTGTCTTATTTTAGACTTTTAGATTTGTCTTATTTTAGACTTTTAGGAACCTGACTAGGAATCAACCTACACAGTAACCACCAAACACCTGTGTATTCATTTCTATAACAATTCAATGATCATATGTATACACATGATAAGTAATTATATCTCTCTTTACTTTCATTTTTCATGTCAGTGTGGGTATATATGTGGTTATATATATGAATGCATGTCTGTGTGTTGATATGTGTCTAAATGGGTATCATGGGTCAATGAAGTCTAGGCCAGAATTGTAAGACCAGGATTTACAAGGAAGTGCACATGCAAGTGGACATTCAAAGTTGACATCAAGTATCTTTAGTGATCATTTTTCCCTTAAGTTATTGTGGCAACGTCTCTCGATTGAACCCAGAGCTTTCCAATTAGCTAATCTGGCTGGCAAGATTGTCCACGGATTCTCTGTCTTGGCCTCCTCAGGCATGGGATTACGGGCTGTCACTATGCCCTCCTGACTTTTTTATATAGATCCTAGGGATCTGAATTCTGGTCCTCATATTTGAACTGAAAGTGTGTTTTATGTACTGAACCATCTTCCTGAGACCCTAAAATGTATGTCTTTTGAGCCCAAATGTGACAAGATTTCTATCACGAGTAAAAGAGGAATAACAGAAATCAGAATATCTATAAGGTAGAAATAAAGGAAGATGTATTGATTTGCTAACTTCTAGAAAGAATAGAGAGCCATAATACAAATCAGCACATAATTATTTGAAAGAATAGAGTACATTGTGTTTCTTCATATGACTACAAAACAGGCATAGTTGCTGAGAGAAAAGCCCTCAGTGTATTGTGCAGTACTGAGAGTTTAGTGATGCTTTTACTCCCGCTGTATATGCCGATTCAGAAAACAATACTATTCATCAGCCTAGTGAGGGATACTATATCAATAGAAGGCTGGTGGTTTACCAGTCTCTCGGTCCCATGCCTCACACTAGGGTGCTGCTCAGAGTAGCACAAGGTTGACCTTCTCTCTCCCTTTCTGCTATTTTCATCCTCTTTAACTTTCCCTATATATTTTATATGTTATATATTATGTTTTCTCTTTCATATTTAAATGTATTCAACACCTTTTAAAAGCAGACTGAAATGTCTGTCTGTCAACCTTTGATGATTGACATGGTCTAGGTAGGATGCCTTGTTTGCATTTTAGTTTTGTTTCAATGCAAGGTCTCAGTGTGTAACCCTGGCTGACCTTGAACTCACAAAGATTGCTTGCATCTGCCTCCCAAATACTGGAATAGAGTATGTGCCACCATTCCTGCTTTCTTTAAATACTTTAATATGTTCAAATAAACATGACATAACATCATTTTCAAAAATAACATGGAGAGTAGCTATAGGCATTATATAGCATTCCAAGTAATATTAGACTGTCTTGGAGAAAACTATAATTTCAGTAGACATAGGAGCTTAAATATTGTTTAACAAATTGCTGTTCTTGATTGTCAAAACCTACAGATTTTCCCCACCTGTTATTTTAAGAAAATGCTAGCATTTGCCTAAAGTTCCTAATATAACTTTTTTTTTTACACTACAAACTTTCCCAAAATAACTGAGCAGTTTTAAATTTTTTCTTAGAAAATCATGTCTGATGGAAGGCAATCAGCACAAAACCTCTGACATTTATAAACACTTAAGGGAAGATAATTTTCAGCAGGCTGTGCTTTTGACCACCCCTGAGTATCACCACCTTCACAAGCTTTGGGAGGAGAGCAAAAGACAGTCATTTTATTTTCTGTCATTTCGTGGTTCTTCTGAGATTTGGGGGTTAGTCGTTTGTTTTTTCCTCTATCATTAGGTTTGTGGTATTTTACAAACATGTGTGACTGTAGCACGGTCATTGCAAGGCAACAAGAATGAGAAACTTGAAAGCAGCGAGGATGAGAACAGGCAATGCAATTTGGAATGAAGACAATGAAATTAGGCAACCATTCAGGGGGCGATGCTACAGAGGTACACAGAAATATTTCATTATTTTTTTTAGATGCCTGTTTGTTTTCTCATGAAAGAAATAAAAAAAGGATATAGATTTGGGTGGAAGGGAAGGAGGGGGAGATCTGGGAGGAGCTGGACATGGGTAAACCATAATATATTATATGAAAAAAATTTATTTTCAATTTTAAAAATAGGGAAAAGGGAAAAATAGCAGTAGGGAGCATCAGCCTAAAGAGTAAACCATGTGAAACACGGCAAGTCCTTTTACCTACATGATATTGGACAAACAGTGACAAGGGAAACCTCAATTTGGGAAACTGGAAATTCACATTTGTGTTGCCAGGTAAATTCTTTCCCAGTTTTTTTTTTTTTTTTTGAATAATGCAACCACTGGGAAAACACTAAAAAATTGACTCTTACATTCTCCATAAGCTGATGGCAAAACCCTATTGCTAAAGACAACACCTATACAACTCATTCAATATGGAGAAGTAGAGCTAGTGAGTACAGAGAAACTTCACCCCTATATTTTAACATTTTTGGTACAGGAAGTTACTCTTCATGCTACCAATAGAGAAACAAACACCACCCAGACAACAAATTTTTAGAATGTATGCCAGTCTAATAGTAGCATAAAGCTTATGGGAGTAACCAATCAGTATCTGATTGGACTTGCAGCCTACTCCATGAGATGGGAACCATACCTTGCTGTGGGACAATGGTCTGTACCCTGTCACTCATATTTTAAATAAATGCTGATTGACCAGTAGCCAGGCAGGAAATATAGGAGGGGTGATTAGGCAAAAAGTAGAGATGGGGCGATGAGAATTCTGGGAGGAAAAAAGAGTCCTTCTGCAGTTGTCACCCAGACACAGTCAGAAGCCAGACACAGAGCAAGCAAGATGTGATTGCCTCACTGAAAAAGGTACCAAGTCATGTGGCTAATGCAGACAAGAATTATGGGCTAATATAAGTTATAAGAGTTAATAAGAAGCCTGAGCTAATAGGCCAATCAGCTTATAATTAGTGTAGACCTCTGTGTGTTTTCTTTGAGACTGAATGGCTGTGGGATCTGGTGGGACAGAAACCTTTGTCAACAATACTTGGCACTGCTTGGGTGGCCCCGATCCTGAGACTAGACAGCCCAGATGATGTAGGGGGAAATCAAATACTATTCTAAAACAAAACAAAATTTACAAAAATGTTGCAATAAAACGACTTCTAATGACATTCTTCTCTACTCATAGACTAGTGTCTTGCTCAGCCATCATCAGTGGAGTCTCCTCCTGAAGCAGATGAGAACAGAAGGAGCCAGACACTATATAAAGAATGAGAGAATGTGGAACACTCAGCCCTAAATGGGATGTTTCCATCAAATTCCTCCCTTCGGGGCTCAGAGGACCCCACAGAAGACGAGATGGGAAGAGAATAAGAGCCAGAGGAGATGAAGTATATCCATAAAATAAGGCCCTCTAAATCAGCATGATAAAATACATATGAACTTCAGAGACTGAGGCAGCATGCACAGGGCCTGTAAGGTCTGTACCAGAAAGTGAATAGGGGAGGAGGGACTTTATAGTCTTCCCCATCTGTGTTGCTTATGAACCACAACAACGACCAACAAGACAAGATATCCTTAAGGATGCTATATGACATCCACATCTCGGTAGTAACCACAGCTGTTTGCATGCTCAACAGGAGAAAAGTAATTCCTAGTATGGTAAACCTAGCCAACTACCTGGGTCTAGTAAGATGTAGTAAGGTCTTAGACAAAAAGATTTCACCAGTCATAATTGCTAATTGTATTCTAAATATTTATCCTTACACTCAGTAATAAGTATAGATTCACCCCTCATCAAGAAAACCTTCTCCTGTCAGAAGATGGAAACCATAGAAAACCACTCTAGTCAAACTACAATACAGCTCCTGCACCTGAGGTTTAGGGAACAATGTAGAAGATGAGGAGGAAAGATGGATTGATAAGTATAACATCGTGTCTCCGAGAAACCACAGGGACCCATATCCACAATACCACAACTTTGTGGTTCCCAAAACGGACACCAACAATGGCAACACTAATAGACATGCAGATATGAAAAGGAAATTTTAAGGGATTCCATCCCTAGATAGAGACCTACAAGAAATAACAGCTGCCATCTTTAGAGATGAGCTAGGTTATCCAATACCAAGTGGTCATCCCTAAAATCATGTACATATAAGCACCACTAAATAGAATCAGAAGGTTGTATCTATATATTTATGCAATATAGATAAGTATGTGTGTGTACATGCATGTATTAAAATACAATTAAAATACAATAATAAAGAAAGGAGGTAGTAGGAGGAATTGGAGTCAGAAGAGAGATAGAGGGTAGAAAGGGAAAGGAGAAAATAATGTAATTTTATTTTAATGGAAACTAAAGAAAGTTAACAGCTGAATTATTCAAACCTTAAATTTGATTGTAAAGCAAATCTAATTGCAAAAACTATTTCAAGCTTCAAAGGTATTTTAGTTCCTTTTTTTTCTTTGCTATGCAATTTAACAGAGGGTTTATTTTAATGGGCTGTATGGGGTACAGCTCAGTGGAAAAGGCATGGCAATGGGGTGGGAACTCACAGCTAAAATGGCTCCATTCTACCAGCACCAAGGATGTATCAGGCACTATTGGTCAATGCCCACACCTACAGAGACTTTTGCCAGTGAGGCTGCCCCTCTGAGAGGATAGATAACTACCAGAATCAGCACCACCGTGCGGGGGCCAAATATGAAAACACATGACATGTGGGGTCTTTTCATATTCAAATCAAGACAGTGAGCCAAATTAGAATAGTCCTCAAGAACAGCCATGGTTCCTAGGATTCTGTAAGACAGTACTGGTCAGGAGACCATGCCGCGATGGAGATACCCTATAGTTATTGTCCAATAGTGCAACCTCTCCCCCTGTGTGACTTGGGTAGACTGTTGATCCTCAGCAAGTGCAGTGAAACAAGTCATTTTCTAGTAAGAGTTTTAATATGTGATGCCACATTAAATTACTATGGTAATAATTTTAAAATAATTTGTATTTATTTACATTTTAAAAACCATAAATGCTAATCTTCCTGGATAATGCAGTTGAAAATTAATGCCAGAAAAGAAATTAGAGCATTACCTGATCCACAGATTTTCAAAATCAAAAAAGGGAATTGCTTATTTTAAATAATCATGCCAGCTACAACATCATATGTTCAAGACAGAAAGTACAAAACTTCTTAAAAGTGCCAAAAATATATATACACGTATTCTTGTGTTTACTAAATCTTAAACTTAAATCCTAACTTGTAGATCTGGAAATTATGCAAGGTTTATCAACAGGCTTTTAGAACAAAACATACATCATAAATATGAATTTATGTGTCATAGATGATATTGGTTAAATCATCCCTATTCTTTCTATACATAGATATATGTCAATAAGTTTCATTTCTAAATTCATGTTGAAGCAAACATGGAGAAGTATATGATAGGAGCTGATATCAGATTTTCCATCTTTACTAACTAGAACTTTCCATGGGCTAAACATTGTATTAATGGTTTTATACACACTTTCTTACTTACCCTCATAATTATCTCCTCAGGTACTTACATCTGCAGTTGGCACATTTTAGGTAACTGAGGACTTGACAATTGCTTTCCTGTATTTTACCCAGCTCATAAATTTTAAAGCTGAATGCTATATTCCTGTCATGCCTAGTAGTAACAACTATCACACTATCTTTATATTGCAATATTTAGAATGCAATTTTATCGACATTCAACGTTTTAACTAGTCCATTGAAACAATGGCTCAATCAAGAATAAAACGACTGGGGGCTGGAGAGATGGCTCAGTGGTTAAGAGCATTGCCTGCTCTTCCAAAGGTCCTGAGTTCAATTCCCAGCAACCACATGGTGGCTCACAACCATCTGTAAAGAGGTCTGGCACCCTCTTCTGGCCTTCAGGCATACAGACAGAATGTTGTATACATAATAAATAAATAAATAAATAATAAATAAATAAATATTAAAAAAAAGAATAAAACGACTACTATACAAGGTGTTAAAGAATGCATTGTTAATTCCTTATTGTACTACTTGTATTCTATAACTCTCACCAACAATAACTTGCACTAAGTCAAATTCTGAAAACCACACAAAAGTACATTACTATTCATAGACAGGAACAATTGATCGGTTTCTATATCATTTCCTGCAGTTTTACTAAGGTGACAATGAGGGAAAAGCTAGATAATGTCATTTGATTTTCCCTTACCATTTGGTTTTCTAACAAGTCATTAAGGATAATTTAACCAAAACACACTTCCACATGAACTTGCTGACTTGTGTTATTTCTTCCAAATGCATTCACAGAGTGACAACGGCATTTCATGCCTAAAATTACTGCTAAGAGATATTTGAGCACTTGGAAAAAGCAAAAATTTTCCAAGCTGCTGGAGTACAAGAACGAAGAGACAAAATCATGATAAAGGAGGACACAACTCTGGCACCACACGCCAAATGTCAACCTCAGCTTCTCTCCAGAGAAATGTCATGGCCTTTGGAATGCATGATGCAGCCAGACCAGGCCCTTTCTCACAGTGTGTGGGTTGAGTTTTCCACAGTTTACTTTATATTCCACTAGCAACCACTTCACCTTTATCAGTCAATGAATTTTCCAAGGTTATTCTCCCAATGTTTAAGGAAAGAGCATCCCCCAAAGCTTCCTTTCCTTGCTCCAAGTTGCCTTTTTGTTCTATCACTTATCATCTTACATTAGAAGATTCATATCCAGTTTCCATGCTATCTTTGTGTTGCATAATATAAATGTATTTATTCTTACATGTTTCAATCTTTTCAGACCTGAAAGATCACATAAATGAAGTCAAACTTCAGTAACTAAAGTAAGTGATTAATTGAATTCAACTATATGATAGACACTGTGATTTAAACTCAGCAATTACTACTGTTTTCATTTTTTATTTTAATTTTTTTATTCATTTTACATACCAACCGAGTTCCCCCTCCCTTTCCTTCTCATGCTCCCCCCACCTTTACCCCATCTCTTCTTCATAAAGGGTGAGGCCTCCCATGGGGAGTCAATAAGTTGAGGAAGGACCAAGCCCCTCCTCCCTGTATCAAGGCTGAGCAAGGCATCTCACTACAAGAAATGGGCTCCAAGAAGCTAGCTCTTGTACCAGGGATAGAGCCTGGTCCCACTGCCAGAGGTCCCTCAAACAGACCAAGCTACACAACTGCTGACCTCATCCAGGGGGCCTAGTTTTGTCCCATACAAGCTCTCCAGCTGTTGGTCTAGAATCCCTGAACTCCTGCTAGCTCTGGTCAGCTGTCTCTGTGGGTTTCCCCATCATGATCTTGCCCCCCACCCCTGCTCAGGTAATCCATCCTCCCTCTCTTCATCTGAATTGCAGGAACTCAGTCTGGTGCTTGGCTGTGAATCTCCGCAATGTCAGTTGCTGGATAAAGGCTCTCTGATGATAGTTGGGTTCTTCACCAATCTGATTACAGGGGAAGGCTAGGTCAAGCACCCTTTCTACTCTTGCTTAGAGTTCTAGCTGGGAGGAGACATTATTTTCTTACTTTACCACAAAGAAACAAATTAAAGTTGAAAGGTAAATACTCCTCCCAAAATAACTCAGAAAGTGGGAAGGGGAGTCTTGCAGGAATGCCATGACTCAACCATTCTGAGTGTGGAGAGAGGCATAAGCCTAGATCCAGCCAAAAATATTCTGCTCCTTCTCGTCTGAAAATACACTTCCGTAACTTCCATAGAAAATGGCAGTTGTGAAGACATCAGATGAAGGGACTATTAGTTTCTAAAATTTCCTGTATTTTAATCTAAATTATCCAGAAATTTTTTTCTACAAACAATTTATATCATTTATAACATGATGGAGTCGTCTTTCCCCCACTATTATTAGTTAATTTAAAATTAACTAGTAAAGTATAGGCATGAAGACCCGAGTATGAGTCCCCAGCACCCAAGTAAATACCAAGTAGGATGGTAAGGGCCTGAAACTCTGGCATTAGAGGTAGAAAATAAAGGAAGGAGATCCTTGGAGTTCACTGGCCAGGCAGCCTAGCCAGTTGGTGAGCTCCAAATATAGTTCTACCTTGTCTCAATATAACAAGGTAGAGAATGGTAGAAAAAGAAACCTGACATGAACTTCTGACCTCCATAAATATACACAAAATTTAAAAGGCTTTGAAATCATGAAATTATCAATTTTATTTGGTAATGTTAAATGCTATTAAGATTAAAAAAAAACCTGAGGGGAAAGAGCATTAGCACATCACTGCAGACCAGTAGAAGGGATGCTCGCCCAGTTTAAACAATATAAGCTCATTCTTGCAGCAGATCACATGACTGTGCATTTTTACAGTCTGAGAGTAGGAAGGCCTTCCAACCTAGAACCTTAAATTCATTTAGTAACTTGTAATTCATTAATTTATAGGTACAAATTCTCATATAAATATAAGTCAAGATATATGGATCTACAAAACATTTAGGCTGTTTAACGACAAGCAAAAGCAAATTTAAAATTATATTCCAGTGTATATATCATGAAAAGCAAATATTAAAAGCTCCTAGGAATGAAAATTGAAAATTCAACCCCTGCACTAAGACCCGGGAGGCAGGTAGGCTAGATGGAGATCTTCACCTCTCCCTCCTTATCTCCAGATCCAATGCCCTAGACTTTCTCCCAGCTCCAATAAGACTGCCTGTGGCATTATCCCCTCCCTGTGTGCTGTGCCCTATCTCCAGTGGATCATACACATCTTCCCCATCAATCTTCCTTCCCCTAATTCATCACTTTATTTCAGCCCCCAACTCCATCAGGCATTCCCTGAGAACCCAGCAGCAAAGTCTGCCAGCGAAGCAGGTCTTTAGGTCTCTGAGACTTCAAAGTAGGCAGCCTTTAGATCGTCACTCTCCCTTCTTTCCTCCAACTTCAATTCCCCCAGCTCCGTAGCAGATTATCTGAAAGGCCTCTTCTCATTCTCTGCCCCCTTCCCAGGGTACTAAGCAGATCCTGTTGGAACACCTTGGTATCCTGTGGTTCCTCTTAGTCATTCCTAGCCCATCTTCATTCTCAGTGTCAGGACTCAATACCTAGAAGCACATTTTACCGGGCACCCGCAGTGGTCACACCTGGCAAGATCACACTAGAGTTCCTATCAGGCAACATACAGCCAAAACATGATACAATACCAAATGGATTAGACTAGAAAAGAAATGAAGAAATTCCCCTTGGTGTATAATAACTGAAACGCCCAAAACTTACCCAAAGAGAAATGGAAGGATACTACCTACTCAAAGACAAATTCCTCCAAGAGATCATTGCAATTCTTAAACCTAGCACCAAACACACGGGCACCCATGTTGATAAAAGAAAGTACAGCTACAGCTACAGCTTAAATCACATCTTGACCCCATATACTGAAGGGGGAGTCTTCTGTGTGACACGGTCTTCAATAGATAGGTGATCTAGACAACAACTAAACATAATGCTGGAGCTAAATGACATAATAAATCAAATGGACCTAGCAGATATTTATAGAACATTTCATCCAAACACAGAAGAGTATACCTTCTTATGAGAACTTCATGGAACGTTCTCCAAAACTGACCACATACTTAGACAAAGATCAAGTTTCAAAAGACAAAAGAATTTGAAATAACACCCTGCATCCTATCAGAACACTGTGGACTAATGTTGGACCTCAGCAATGACAGAAACAACAGAAAGGTTACAAATTCCTGGAAACTGAACAATTCACTACTAAATGAAAAATGGACCAAGACAATAGTTTCTAGAATTGAATGAAAATAAATATACAGCATCCCCAAACTTATGGAATACAATGAAAACAGGTCTACAAGGCAAGTTCATAGCATTAAATACCTCCATGAAAATATCAAAGACATCTCATACAATTGATTTAACAGCAACCTGAAAGTTTTAGAACAAAAAGAAGGAATAATACACAAAAGTAGTAGATTACAAAAGTAACCAAACTTCACGACTGAAATCAATAAAATAGAAACAGGCAACAACAAAAACAGTAAAAAGAATCAATGAAATAAAGAACTGATTCTTTGAAGACTCAATAAGAAAGACAAACACTTATTCAAGTTAACTAAAGGGTGAGGATAGATTATCCAAATTAACGAAATTAGAGAATAAAAGGGAGAAATGACTAATGCTAAAGAAATATAAGGAATTATAAAGGTACACTTTAGAAACCTGTATGCCACCAAATTTGAAAAAATAAACAAAAACAAAAACAAATTGACACTTTTCTTGATACATCCCACTTAGCAAAGTTAATGGAAGAGCAGATAAACAATTTAAACAGCTCCAAAATCCCTAGAAAAATAGAAGCAGTCATTAAGTCTGCCAAACAAACAAATAAGAAAAGCTCAGGGCCAGATGGTTTTAGCATAAAATTCTACCAGACTTTAAAAGAAGAGATAATTGCTCAAATTATTCCACAAAACAAAAACAGAAGGAACCTTGCCCAATTCATTTTATTAGGCCACAGTTACCCTGATACCCACCATAAAAACCTAACAACAGCAAAAGAATTACAGACAAATTTCCCTTAAAACTACATATGCAAAAAACTCAGTAACATACTTTCAAATCATATACAAAAACACAACAAAACGATCACCCACCATGATCAAGTCTGCTTCATCCCAGAGATTCAGGGATGATTCAACATATGTAAATTGACAAATGTAATCCATCACATAAATAAACTGAAAGAAAAAGTGATCATTTTATTATATACAGAAAAGGCCTTTTACAAAATTCAACTTTAAAATAAAAGGTCTAGAGAGAATGAGGATGTAAGGAATATACCTAAACAAAATTAAGGCAATTTATAGCAAGCCAAAAGTCAACATCGACTTCAAAGGAAAAACACTCAAAGCATTTCCAAGAAAATCAAAAACAAGACAAGATTTTCCACTATCTACATACCTATTCAATATAGTACTTGAAGTCTTGGCTTGAGCAATTAAACAAATGAAGAAGATGAAAAGGATAAAAATTAGAAAGGAAGAAGTCAAATGTGTTGTTATTTGCAGATGATATTATAATATACATACCCTAAAAATTCCACCAGGGAACTCCTACAGCTGTTAAACACTTAGCAGAGTAGATATACTCACAAAATCGGTAGCTCTCCTATACATGAATGACAGACTGAGAAAGGGAAGCTACACCTTTCACAATAACCTCAAATAATATAACATATCTTGGGATAATCCTAACAAAGCAAGTGAAAGACTTGTATAATAACAACTTCAAGTCTTTGAAGAAAATACCAGAAGATGGAAAAAGCTACCATGCTTATGGATTGGTAGGATTAACATAGTAAAAATGGCCATTTTGCCAAAAACAATCTATAGGTTCAATGAGATCCCCATAAAAACTTCAATACAATTCTTTACAGACTTTGAAAAAACAATACTCAATTTCATATAAGAAAACAAACAAACAAACAAAAACAGAATAGCTGAAAAAAACCCAAAACAATTAAAATGGTGCTGGAGGTCTCATCATTCCCAATTTCAGGTATTAGTAATAAAAAGGGCATGGTATTGGTATAAACCAGACATGTTGATCAATGGAATCAAACCGAAGACCCAGACATAAATCTACACACCAATGGACACATTTTTGTTATAAAGAAGCCAGAAATACACACTGGAGAAAAGAAGACAACATCTTTAACAAATGGTGCCCCTCAGACTCTTCAAATGTAGAAGAATGCAAATAGACCCATACCTATCATCCTGCACAAAATTCAGGTCTAAACGGATTAAAGGTCTCAACATAAAACAAGATACCGTGAACATGGCAGACCAGGAAGTCAGGAATAGTCTTGGATGTATTGGTGCAGTAGACAACTTTCTGAACAGAACACCAACAGCACATACACTAAGATTAGTAACTAATAAATGAGACTGCATGAAACTGAAAAGCTTCTGTAAGGCAAAGGACATCGTCAATAGGACAAAATGGCAGCTACAAAAGGGGAAAGATTTTCACAAACTCCATATCCAATAGAGGGTTGATACCAAAAATATATAAAGAAGCTAGGTATCACAAAACCAAGTAATCCAATTTAAAAATAGGGCATAAATCTACACAGAACATTATCAACAGAGGAGATGCAAATGGCTAAGAATCAGTTAAAGAAATGGTCAACATCCCAAGCTATCAGTGAAATACAAATCAAAACTACTTGGAGAATTCATCTAACACCTGTCAGAATGGCTAAGATCACCAACACAAATGACAGCTCATGCTGGCCAGGATATGGAGTAAGGGGAACACTCATCCCTTGCTTATGGTAGTACAAACTTGTACAGCCACTATGGAAAACAGTATGGTAGATCCTTGGGAAGATGTGACTTCATCTACCGCAAGATCCAATTATACTACTCTATGGTATATACCCAAAGGATATTTCATACCAACACAGAAATGCTTGTTCAATCATGTTGATTCCTGGTATTTTTGTAATAGACAGAAATTGGAAACAACATAAATGTCCTTCAACAGACTAATAGTTAAAGACAATGTGGTGTTTTTACATTGTAGAATATTACTCACCTGTTAAAATTAAGGAAATAATGAACTTCATTGGTAAATGCATAAAACTAGGGGAAAAATCATCCTGAGGTATTCAAAGATAAAGAGAAAAAAGTACAGTATGTATTCACTTACATGTGAAGAGTAACTGTTAAATCAATGATAAGTAAGATACAATCCATAGATTGAAAGAGGTTGTGTATAGTTTAAGGAACTACAAGGGAACAGATAGAGGTCCAAGGGGAAGTGGAATAAAATTCATAGTTATGTATGGATTCAGGGGCTGGAACCAAAGGATCAAGTGAAGAGGAGGAGGAGGAAAGGGGGATGTGAGGGAGGAATTAATGGGAGAAAGTGCTAACATTAAATGCCATTTCAGGGGTGGTGTTGAAACCCAATAGAGTAGAAACTTCCTAAAACACATACATATTTGAATGTGATCTAAATAAATATGTTTGCCAAAAAATGGGAGAAACTGAGACTTCCCCGTATATCTCTTGTCACCAAATGAAACTTTCCATATTGGGAATAGGTTACATATAACTGAGTTGTCAGACAAACGCATCTCATGGGAACCCCAAACAACCCAGGCTGTTGCCAAGGCTATAGGCTGCTGTTCCCAAACTGACAGCAAATTTCCCTTGCTGAAGACAGCACCTGCATAACTCATTGAACATGGATAAGTAGAGCTGGTGCCTACACTTTGTACTCTACCGAAGGGGAAATGCAAGCTCTTTGGTCTACAATGGTTTTTTTGGTGGCAAGGAGCTTGTGGAAGTAACCAACCAATATCTGATTTGATTTAAGGCCCACTCCATGAGATGGAACCCATACTTGACATTACTTTAGTAACCAAGAACATAAGACTAGATAGCCCAGGAATCAAGGGTAAAACCAAATGCTATGGTTCTACTGAAAACAGCAGCAATAAAATGACTCCTAATGACATTCTGCTCTGTTCATACATGATTGCCTTGCTCATCATCAGGGAAGCTACATCCTGCGGCAGATGGGAACAAATACAGCGATGTACAGCCAGATAATAAGCAGAATGAGAAACCTTGGACCACTTAGTTCTAAATTGGTATCTCCACCAATTCCTTCTCTTCAGGGTGTAGAAAATCCTAGGGAAGAGCTGGTAGAAAGGGTGTAAAAGCTAGGAGAGGAAACACCAAAGAAACAAGGCTGTCAAAATCAACAAGATTGACACACTTATAAACTTATAGAGACTGTGCAGCTTACACAGGGCCTGCATGAGTATTTTAACAAATGGGGTCCTGGAACTGAAAGGCGAGGTAGACACATGCCTCCATCCCTAACTCAGAAGTTATCTCTGGTTTAAACCACTTGCAAATGAAAATTTAGTTTTGCCAAGGGAGTCTTAATGAAGGATACAAACTCTCTTAAGGTAGGCTTCATGCCCAGCAGTAAATGCCCAACAGAAAATGAACTCAAGGGCATTTTTGGATGATCTTAGTCTTGTTGCTGTGTTAGCACTTTTCTAAAAATCTTTATCTTAATTTTTATTTTATTTATATTTTCTCTCTTTTTACCATATACATCATTTGTATATATATTATGTCTCTCCAGTTCACTGTTTTATTTAATTCCTGAGTGTGCCAATGAGTTGGTATCTGAACATATATGTTTCTTGAGCCTTCTCTTAGGCTCTTTTCCTTCTATTTTTTTAATCCTATCCCAAAATGTTTTTATTTTACCTTATTGCACTATATTTTTTTTAAAAAGATTATTTTTCTCCCTTGGAAGCCTGTTCGTTTTTTAATGACAGATGGGGGTGTGTTTGGATGGAAAGGGAGGTGGGAAGGAACTGAGAGGAGAAAGGGGGGGAGTGTAATTGGGATATATTACATACGGCAAAAACCTATTTTCATTAAAAAAAAAGAAAGGTATTAAATTTTCTTTCAATTTAGTTACTTATCGTTTACACACCAAAGGATGCTATTGTTTGTGGATTAAAAGGAAAACATCTTCAATATATGTAAGCAAAATCAGAATAAAAGGATATTATGTAAAGTGTTAATCACTGCCATTGACATAAATATTTAACCTCTTACATATATGTTACACATATACTAAAGATCTAAAATATACAACAAAATTTTGTTGTCATATTTGTAAGAAATAGATTTTATATACATTACTAATGTATATAATAATGGGCCTTCAACTGGAAATGCATTAACTCTCCATAAAAGAATCATTTAGTCTAAAAAGATGCAAGCTTGTCTAAAAAGAAAATCATTCATCACCACATTTTATTATAATTATAATAGTAGAAGACTAAAAATATATACACAAAATAAATCTATAATTATCAATAGGAGCATATTTCAAATATTTCATATTTGAGTTAAATATATTTTGTGAATAAATCTTTCATAATTTAACTTTGTTCTCACACTTTTACATCTCAGTTTGTTATAAAAAGGAAGATAGCTAGCCTGTAACCACATGGAAATTTGAGATCAAGACCCAAAAGGAGACACAAGAGGTTATCTAAGACTGTCAGAAGAGAATTCACATGAATTCCCTTGCCTTGAAAAGGATCCAGCAGAGCATTAAGTCAAAACGAGGGAAGGGGCTTTGACTCAGGTCCCAAGTAATGATTCCTGTTCAAGGGCATAGAACTCAAAAGGAGAGGATTGAGGTCATGGATTAGGAGAAGAAACAGATGGAAGAATCAGTTGACTCATATCCAGGTCTTCCAGAAATAGTGACAGAGCAAGCAACAGAGATGTGTGCTTCACAGATTTCTGCAGAGAAATTGGCCTCTGATGATTTGGGAAGCAATGTCAGGAATCTGAGGAGGTTTGGCAGAAGCTGACGAGAAAGCAAGGAAGCCAGTAAATCCTCCATAAGTGTTTAACCTTCACGAGGTACATTTAATTTGATGGCAGCTTGTAGAACTGACAAGCTTTAGGTATTCCTCTAGGCACCTGCCATCTGACCATACAGGAGCTATACAGGAATGTGTCATAACTTGACTCGTATTTGGTATGCAAATTAGATGAAGAGAGGGAGAGGCAAAATTCCCAGTGGCTAACAGTTCAGTACAGACCCAGGCTGACCTTTGCATCAAGTGAGAAAGACTGAAATGTGCCATAAATGAAAAATGCCATAAGACAAAATAATTGTCTTCCACTTACTGATTCTAAGACTGAATTCCCATGAGATGGATTTCTCAGAGGAAAAAAGGAGGGGAGAGAATGTCAAAGGAAGCATCTCTTCTTGTATTGCATGCAGCCTGCAATGTCAGCTCATTACTGACATTTCCCTTAATTGGTCTCATGAACAGTACAAGATACACATTATTTTCTTTCATCATGAAGATGAGAACATGAACTCGGAGTACCTTCAACACTCATGTAGCTATGATCACAAAGAGGAGGAGACCACGTTTGATCAAATGATCTGATTCTAAAATTTTTGTTCCTTCAGGACACAAACGCCCACTGTCAGTGATACCTTTCTGCAGAATCCAGCTGTGTCTGCTGGGATTTTATAGATAGTGACAGAGGGAAGATCTTCGTGACATTCAAAGAGGAGAATGCTACTCAGGAAGTAACAATAGCCATGGAACAGCATTTTCACTTATATTCAAACAACATAGGCAATAGTAAAGAGGATTCCTGTAGAGACGGTGACCTGCAATACGAGATAGGAGCCCTGATAATAGGAGTCCATGCTTTCTAACTGGCAATAATCATGTACCCCTCTTGACATGAAAAGACACATTGGATTATATAGTACTCAGACTCTCTATGTCTCAAGACCATTTTCTAAAAAATTCTTGGAAAGATTTATCTAGATTAAAAGTTATTGGAGCTCTGCTTACTAAAGATGTAGAAGAAAGAAGTTTAAGGAAAAATGCTCATCAAAGCAAAACAATAGTAACAGTATTGTTAAAAAGTCACACCGATGTTTTGAAGGTAGTTTACAACTCCTTCAAGTAGTCTGAATGTACCATTTTCATATTTTTAATTGAGTAGGCACAGAAATAAATAGTCTAAAATTAGTTTAAAGGGAAGTTATTTAATTTCTAGAAAGTAATCATATGCACACAATTATTTTGTATTTGCATTTGAAAATTCCTTACGTTTAAGAATTGAAAAATAAGTCTTATAGCATTTTATAAACACTCTATATAAAATAGATGCATTGCTTGTATGCAGGATACATCCTTATTTTCTGTAGTATTTTCATTTAATTGCACTTCATTAAAATAATGTTGCAAATTTATGAAATACAGAATACATAAGCAACATTTTCAAGGGTGTATTCTAGTAAAAAACTAAAAAAAAAGTTGTCTCATAGTGTTGAGACAAACTCAAATTTCATCTACTTTTCCTAAAATTTATTTTTATATCGCATTGATTCTAGGTAATCTAGTTAAGTTATTAAATTGAGAATTGTACATAGAGCAACAATACACATGGATGAGAAAGGATCTTGGTAAGGGGATGCAGAATCATTTGGGTATATACCCAGGACTGTAATAGCTGTACCATAGCCCACCTAGATAGAGAGCACCTAGTGAATGGGTTATGAAGATGTAATACATAAACACAAGAGAATTTTTTTTTCAGGAAAAAAGAAATTATAAAGCTTTTAGGTAAATAGATGAAATTGATGGACATAATTTTGATGAAGTAACCCAGGCATAGTAAAACAAACATTATCTGTTTGTTCTATGTTTTATGTGGACTCTTGTTTTTAATCTCTGAGTCTGAATGATCAATGCAGAATGCCTGTAGAGGCAACAAATCTAGAAAGAGATCATTAGAAGGCTGACTTAAGAGAGGGATATAATGGAATATAGGTAATATCAAAGTAGAAGAACGGTTGAGATGGAGAGTTTAACAATGGAGGTGGTGGAAAAGTATGTGGAGAAGATATCTAAAAAGGATGACGTATTCAAAACCCCATATGGGAACCTACTGTTTCATGACCAAAATAAAACACACACACACACTTATACCACCCTCTCCAGCACTTAGGGAACATTGATTAAGAGGAAGAAAGAATGTAAGAACCAGAAGATTTGCAAAAAGGAGAGACATTCTGTGAGCAATGCATAGCCATGGCTATATCATGAATTTTTCATATCTGACAATGACAATACTGAGTCTGTATGAGAACAGGTCCATAAACATCTGTACATGAGAGGAAGAAGTTCTCAGGGGCTCTATCCATCACTGGTAAACTAATGTCTTCTGGTTGATTCAGGAAAGAGGTTATCACTGTCTTCGGTGCTGTACCCATTGGTGGCCCCATTAGGCTCCAATACATAGTCCTAATTCAGAGGTCATACCTAAGATAATCACCACACAAAACATACTTTCTTCAAAGTATTTCTATATGTATTATCTGAGTTACTATCCAGAGAAAGGACATCATGCACTTTACTTGATTGTATTCTTAGTTGTTAAACCCCTGAACTACTACACTTGACTTATGATGACCAAGCTTATTCCTTGAATATCAGGATGATTTTTTAGAGGCTCATACTCTACTGAGACAGGAAAATTAGGTCACAAAGTTCTCTATTAAATTAAGGCTACTCTATCTTGTTTTAGTTTCCTGTTTATGCTCTTGGAGCCATGTATAGTACATTTAGTCTAATTCCTGCAAGGAGGAATTTGCCTTTCTGCCAAATTCTCCGCTTTGAACACAAACATACCCAATGTTTGAGTTATTATATGCTTAATCATATAAAAATTAAATATCCAGTCACAAATGGACCGATGAAAGTAGAATACAATTCTGTCCACCCTGAGCTGCTATGCTGTACTTTCATTAGCTTGGAAAATTTCCACTTACATTTTACTTTTTGTTTCTTTTGTGTCAATTACTGGTTCTGCACCTTATCTCAATTATCTCTTTATTCTTTTTGTGGGATGGGAGAAGAGTGATACTGGAAGAAAAAAATGTAAGACTTGAGTTAATGGTTTCAGCCCCATATCTCCTAAGCCATTTTGACATCTTACTGTCAAAATACAGTGGATTTTTACATTGATTTTTTAAGTTGATATTTCATATCACTTTGAATTTTGTGAATATGGTTATATAAATGCCCTCAGGTGAATATCATAATTATATAGAACAGCACAAAACTAGACATTTCTAATTAATAATGGTTGTAATTAATTTTGAATCATGTGAGCTCTTACGTGACCTGATGCTGAGCTGAACATTAAGTTTTATGATAAACAGCTTCCTACATGGCCTAACCTAGTTCAGATGTAGTAGCTGCTTCAAATTCACATTAAGCAGAGTATGAAAAATACAGTAAAGCAGCCATTACAAAGTTCATAGTGAAAACCAGCACTGAAATGCTGACTGACACTTACTCCAGGCTTACTAGCATTAATCTAAGCAATTATGAGGAAGTCAGAACAATAAGGGAAAACTGGGCTCCAATCAGATATTCTGGCTATTGTAACAACAGATCTGAGGCAGTTGTTTAGAAATTTGTTATAGATGCATTAAAATAACTACATAGATTGGTAAAGAATCACTTCAATTATGCATAAAAATACAGGTTAGATTTTTCTATAGGCAGAGTTTCAGCAATATTAGGGACATTAAATTATCTTCTCTGTGAGTATGTCAAAAAGTCTTGCAAGTGCTAAGTCTATAGTTAATGAGCTTATAAAGTTGAAGGAGGCCATATTTTAGCCATATAAATCTTATTAACTATATTATTTTGTACTATATAATTTAACTCTCAAGATAGTGAAACTATAAAAATTATGACATTAGAATGATGTTGTGGTCCTAGGACAATAAGAAACACAAGCTTAATGACACATATGGTCAGTATGAGCACCTTGGCTTAAACCAATAGTCAGCAAGTTAATTGGTACAAAACTCACACAAAGTGATTTTGTTTGAACATACTGGAATTTTGCACTTTAAAAACATTGTTTGGCTACATTAATTGATCATTTCATGCAAAAGAGTTTATTATGTGAATATAATTACTTTCTAAATCTCCATATCATGGAGATGGACAAAATTAGATTTGCTAATTAAATCTAAATGATCTAGTATTATTTATTTATTTAATGCAACAATGAGTATTTGTGGTTCTTTTTCAAAGAATTCCTATCTCAAGTCATTACCATAAGAAGGAGTTACTTGAAGGACACATATATCAGCTAGAAAAAAAATTAAACCTCTCAGAATGATACAGCATGTGATTTGTTCTGTTTGAAATTATATTTACTCATGAATAAATTACAAACAATTTCATTAGAAGGGCTTTTGAGAGTCTGGTTTTTAGATTGATTATTTTAATAGTCTTGTCATGTATTATAAAGTTGTTTGTTACAAAGCTTATGGAATTTGAACTGTAAGATTGAACTAAATTCATTCCAAGCCTGACAACATTATTTAATTAGAAGAGACTTAGCCAATGGATTGCTTAGGATGTCAGAATCAGATAGAATGCTGCAGGAAATATTCATTTAAACTAAATATAAAAACCTTCCATGAAGAATATACATCGTCAGGAGATTTCAACCGAATTCAGTCAACTTCTTTGCTTAAGTTTCATTCAGTGTCATAACAGCATAGAATCCAGTTGCTTTGCCTGTGAGAAGATTAACAGAATCACAGGATGGAGCCTTCTGTGGCAGAGGAAGATATTTTCCTAGGATAAGAAGCCTTAGTGTTCCAGTCCTGCTGTTGATGCTGCTGTAGATTACAAGAACTTATTGATCAAAAAAAGACTGATGGTCTGGAGAAAAAAGACAAGCCCAGCAAAGACAGCCATCAACTGGCCCTAACTGACCAGAGATACTTTCAGTTGCTATGCAGTATCAATTTAGTTATTCACAATCCTCAAGCTCCAGCGATTATTTATAAACAGAGCAAGGGAGGGTCCCAATACTTCAATAAAGATATTGCTCAAGACTGTGGATTTGAATATCTAGTTCCTATAGTAAAAATGTGGACAGATGAACTGACATCTTTAAAGGTCAGAAGAGTTTGTCAGACCCTTTGTAACTGGAGTTATGGTTTTGAACCATCATGTGGATACTGAGAACTTAACCTGGGTCTTCTGAAGACCAACAAGGGTTCTTCCTGCTAAGCCATCTCTCCTGCCCTGGGTGTGGGAGTTCTTGGAAGATGGACAGGTTCTGAAATTAGACAGTGGTGGTACTTTGCACCACTGTGAAAAGATGAGAACCATCAAATTGTGCTAGTAAAGGATTTGTATAAGTCCTTAAAAATACCATCTGCAGCACTGGTACCTTGGCATAATTTAAAGAAACCGGATGAAAATGAAGGTGTCAAAGTAGAAGATCTGTTGTTTATGGTAGATACCATGTTGGAAGAGGCTGAGAACAAGAAGGAGAGCCCCGACATGCCAAACTTTCAAACGTTGGGAGCTATTGTTTCTCACTTCCAAAAGCTATTTGATGTTCAGTCTTTAGAGGAAATCTATCCCCAAATGAATAAAGGGTATACCAGGCTTGGAGAAAAGAACAATGTGGTCAGAGACCTGCGGGAGCTCTTAGAACTAGACAGTCCATCCTCGTTGTGTGTTGTGGTCAGCACAGTTGGAAAACTGTGTAAGATGATTAATGAGGATGTGAGTGAACAGGTTAGGAACTGAAGACCTACAAAGCATTATTAACAAATTGGAAGAACATGAGGAATTTTTTCCAGCATTTCAAGCTTTTGCTAATGATCTTCTTGAAATCTTAGAAATTAGTAAGTTGAATGCCATTGTACCTGCAGAAAAGAAATTAAAAGTACTTTCATACTCAAAACAAATCACAAGAAGAAGAAGAAGAAGAAGAAGAAGAAGAAGAAGAAGAAGAAGAA
>JABTXL010005037.1:19485994-19502443 GCA_025134845.1 Neodon shergylaensis
AAGAAGAAGAAGAAGAAGAAGAAGAAGAAGAAGAAGAAGAAGAAGAAGAAGAAGAAGAAGAAGAAGAAGAAGCTGCTTTAGTGTAAAGAGATGAAGAATACAGAGACCCAAGATCAATTTCAGTCTCAAATTCCCGTAAAGAACTTAACTTTTGGAAACTCTGCATTTCTAGAGGTAGAAATAGTTAAAAGTCAAAATGATTCTAAGAAAAGGTATTAGAAATGAATAACTGTACACTGAACTATTGTGGAAGCAAAGCCCTAGCTCCAATAGGGTTGTTAGCTGCTCTGCTGATAATTTTTTAAGAATGGAAATGCTGATATGCTAGTATCCATGCTAATGTAGTCCACAGAGATGAGAAGTTGTTAGTCTTATCCTAACATCTTTTTTTTAATAAAATAAATGATTAGAACTCAGAATCATCCTCCCCTGAGAGATGGTGATATTCTCAAGCCTTCCCCGAAAACCAAGCTGTGGCTACATGGTTGAATTCACAACAGAATAGCAGACTAACGACAACTTCCTCCACTCTATAAAATGAAACTGACTTTCCAAGTGGTATGTATGTTCCTCACCAGTTTTCATGGGTCAGAGCTCACTCTACAATACCAAGCACACTATACTTGAAGACAGGAGATCCTGTAGGAAGGAAGTGCCTACCTAACATTGCTGAGAGCAGGTCTACCTCATCCACTGTGATGGGCTTGATTATTAAGTGAAATTGCCATCAAAATCAGTTCTATTATATTTGTATAACACTAAAGTACCAAATGTAACATATTTAACATGAAACCATCAAAGCATCTTTATCCCATGCCAAGTCTAAAATTCTCAAACAAATGATAATTAAGTCTAGTCTAAGGCATGACTCCAGATAGTGTTAGAAGGTAAATTTATATTGTGTAGGTGACTGATATTATTTTCTCCAAAAACTTGCCAGGTTTTTTTTTTCAGTCTCACATAGTCTCACACCATCAAAAGAACTTCATATATTTGAGGAAAACAGTTGCATTGCTCAGCCAGAAACTAAATGCCAATTCTTTCAACCTTTCCGAGGCAGATAGACTTTTCAGCCCTTTAATCATTGTGTCACTGTCATTCTTGTCTGGATGGTGTGCAGTTTCTCGGCATTTCTTTAGACTATAATGATCACATGTGAACATTAACTGCACAGAAAATGTTCAGTCTCTACACAAAGGGCTCAAGCATCTTGAATCTAAAAGCTTGATAAAGTTAGCTACTTGTAACCTCAGAGTCAACATAACATTTCCCTCATAGTCTATAAAAACTTCATTCTTCATCTAATTATTCTGGGCTACTGTAAACAACCAACTTTACTATTAGTGTGTTGCTCATTGCTTTGTCTTCCAATTCTGAATTTTACTATGTTCATGTAACTATATTATTTTTATAACTATTTATATATATATATATATATATATATGAGATACTTGGAACGTAATTCATGGTACTGAAGGCCAGATTAGCAATAAAATTTCAAAGTGAATAGGAAAATATTCATTGAACAATCATCTGATATGCCCAGGTTGATTCAGCCATATTATTATTATTATTGCTGTTGTTGCTGTTGTTGTTGTTTTGAGACAGGGTTTCTCTTTAGCTTTGAAGCCTGTCCTGAAATTAGCTCTTGTAGACGAGGCTGGCCACGAACTCACAGAGATCCACCATTCAGTCAGTCATATTATTAACATCTGATCTTGAGCATCTATACAGTGTAGAGTTGCAATAAAATCTGCTCTCATAAAATGAGTTCTATTTTTCTCACCTGATAATTAGATTTTGTCTTAGTCTAGCTCCTCTGGGCTAATTTCTTTGGTTATGAACTACTTGAAACTGAATGAGCTGTAAACAAAGAAGTAAATATTCAGTTCACATGCTTTGGAAGCAGAGTTAAGGAGTGGAGAGGCACATCTGACAAGGGTCTCCTGCTGAGTTATAAAATGACAGATGCCATCACGTGACAGGAATATCTGTGAGTGAGATGATCAGAAGCCTCCAGAAACATAAAACATGGGAAAATAAATTGCCTGATTAGAGCAGCGATGAATTAATTCCTGCAAGATCAAGTGCTCACTTACTTCCTACATGATAGAACATCAGTCTTTTCATTAGGGGTTAGCCTCTGTGGCCCACAGACATCATTCTAGGCCAACACTCCTATTGATGAATCAGGAAACCAAGTATCAATATGAGTTCCAGTTCAGAACACCATATTCAACCAAAGAATCTTTTTATTTTCTCTAATGAATTATTTTGCATTATAAAAAAATTTAATAGGAATTGTTTTGTATAGAAATTTCCCCTATAAAATAATGTTATAAATTATTAACAAATAATTTTTATAAACACATCTGTTTTGCAAAGCAATGTATTATTTTTTCTTCTTTTCTATTACAATTTTTCATTTATTTTCCATGCCAAACAGTTTACCCTCCCTCTTTTCCTCCCCACAATCTCCCCTCTTCCTAACTCTATCCACTCCTCCACTGTTTCTGTTCAGAAAGGGGCAGGCCTTCCATGGTGGTCAATAAAGCATGACATATCAAGTTGAGGTAGGACTAAGATTCTCCCCTTGTTGCCTGAGTCAGGCAACTAATTATGGAAAATATGTTCCCAAAAGTCAATTCAAGCATTAGTATCTGGTCATGATCCCACTCCTAGAAGCTCCACAAACAGACAAAGCTACAGAGACTGTCACCCACATGCAGAGGGCCTAAGAAAGTTACAGGTGGGCTCTCTAGCTGTTGGTCCAGAATCTGTGAGCTCCTATGAGTCCACATTAGTTGCTTCTGTGGGTTCTTTTGTAATGACCTTAACCATCCACCAGTGGCTCATACAGTCCTCCCTCCTCTCTTCAACAGGATTCCTTGAGCTTGGTTCAGTGCATTGCTGTGGTTCTCTATATCTGCCTTTCATCAGTTACTAGACAAAGGCTCTCTGATGACAATTAGGGGAGTCACCAGTCTGGTTACAGGAGATGGCCAGTTCAGGCACTATTTCCACTACTACTAGGAACCTTAGCTGGGGTCATCCTTGTGCATTTTTGGGAACGAATCTCAGATGTTGAAGATACAATAGAAGAAATAGATTCATGGGTCAAAGAAAATGTCAAATCCCTAAAAAGTCCTAACATAAAACATGCAGAAAATCTGGGACACTATGAAAAGACCAAACCTAAGAATAATAGAAATAGAAGAAGGAAAAGAACTTCAGCTCAAAGACACAGAAAATATATTCAACAAAATCATGGACGAAAATTTTTCTAGCCTAAAGAAGGACATACCTATAAAAAGTACAAGAAACTTACAGAGCACCAATACACTGGACAAAAAAAAAGTCTCCTTGCTACATAATAATCAAAACACTAATAAAGAATAAAGAAAGAATATTAAGAACTGCTAAAGAAAAAGGCCAAGTAACATATAAAGGCAGACCTATAAGAATTATACCCAACTTCTCAATAGAAACTCTAAAAGCCAGAAGATCCTAGACAGATATTTTGCAGACACTAGGAGACCATGGACATCAGCTCAGACTACTATGCCCAGCAAAACTTTAAACTATAGACTCTTAGAAGAGAAATTAAAGTACAAATCAAGGTTGGCAAACACACAGCACAATGCCGGATTGTTTGTATTCTCATCCATAGTGTGTATCATCACCCTAATGGTGGCCGGTAGTTGTCATGTCCTAGAAGAGGTCAAATGGTACATATCAGTTTAAGCCTTATCATCAGGAAATCTATTTCTCATCAACCCCACCTAACAAGCATCTCCTTTTACTCTAATGGCCCAAAGTGCACCAAATGGCTTCACACCTTACAAAGGAAGACCAGGAGGCTGTGGAGATGGATCAGTGGTTAAAAGGGCATACTGTTTTTGGAGAGTCCAAATTATAATCCCACTATTCTGGCAAGAAAAGGAGAGATAGAGACTCATAACTCTCCAATTAAATGTGTCATAATTTCCATTTTGGTCTTAGTGCACTTTCAGCATGCCAAGCAAATGTGTTGATTTTGTTTTCTCCTAGTTGGTTTACAGGACTACACTGTCACCACTCACAGGAGCACATTATGCTTTCCTTGTATGCTCTGGTGTTTCTCTTTAATTCTAACATCAAGCAGATTAAGAAGCAAGTTCATTACTTGCTATGTTTGTTCTACTCAGAAATTCTGCGATGACTTAATTATACCCAGTAAATATACAAATATCCTGGCTTATGTGGTTGTATCATTGTTACATTGTTTATAAATATGATAACTGGATTTTGGTTCTTGTGATTATAATCTTCGTAGGAAAATTAGAAAGGGTCCAACAGGTCTTAGAGGAAACTACTCTTGCTTTAGGATAAGACAGAGATAACCAGGATTGTGGTCTTTATTTCTTATTATTGGGTGAATATTGTCAAGGCCAGTAACACTGATTTCTTTTCTTATCTTAAAATTAGGTTTAGGATATCTCCTTGTAAGACAAGATTCACAATAAAATCTATCACCCTGTATCTCCAACCTAGCTTCTTGCTAGAATTGCCTACCAGAAAAAGGAATTCATAGCATTAATTTCCAACTTTTGTAAAACTTTACTGCAGGAAACTTAAGCAAAGACATCGTTAGCATGCATCACACCTCTGAAAGCTGACAAGCATTAGAAAAAGTACACAAAAGCTGTTATTTTCCATCCTGCTAGCTCTAGAATTATAGATCTGTAGGCAAACCATGGCCTTTATAGTTTTTATTAAAAAAATTTGTTGTATGTGCTTTCCTAAAAATAATGCATTAAATGTTGAAACACTGACAGCTACAAAGATCAAAACGTGGTACCAACTCATCATAATCCTGTTCTAATCTCTGCTGTAAACTGGGAGTTTCTGTCTCTCGCCTTGCTCCTTTGCATAGCATGTTCTTATAGCCTTCACTTTCATTATATACCCCTGGGCATTGTGGATGATTATAAGGGATACTGAGAGAACTTACTTCAAAGTGTTCTAAAATTTCTATTAGAAGGAAGACATATTTCATTCACAATCTGTGCTGACTTTTCTGGGGAAGTTTTAAATTCATTATCACTTAACATAAAAAATTTGGCGCTGTCATTAAAAATAAAATTGTAATAGTGTCTCAGTATGCAGGCCTATATACAACTTCTCCAGGTTATGTATTAAATATTCTTGATCAATAATGTGTTCTGAAATGTATGTTAAATGAAATACATTTTAAATAATTAACATTCATATGGTGTATTTATTAATAATTAAATAACATATGGTGTAAGATGTCCTTCTATCTATATTGCTTTTATTGGTTAATGAATAAAGAAACTGTTTTGACCTATAGCAAGGCAGACCTTAGCTAGGCATTGAAAACTGAACTGAATGCTGGGAGAAAGAAGGCTGAGTAAAAGAGAAGCCATGCAGCTCCACTGGAGACAGATGCCGGAACTTTACCCGGTAAGCCACAGCCTCGTGGTGATACACAGATTAGTGGAGATGGGTTAGTTTAGGATATAAGAGCAAGCCAGAAATATGCTTAAGCTATTGGCCAAACAGTATCACAAATAATACAGTTTCTGTATGATTATTTGGGGGCTGAGCAGCCAGGAAAAAACAATTGGCAAAGCAGCCTCCTACAACAATTGTAATCATGTCCTGTTAAGTCACATGAAACAACAGACTTTTAGGGAGAAAAATATGTCATCTTTCTGGTGTAAAACACAAGGACTATTTCAATTCTGACTTCAGGCTAAAGGATGAGGTTGCAACCTGAATATTTCCACAGATATTGGCAGATAAGGCACCTCCCAGCATCTTTGGAGACAGGGTTACAGGTCCCTGATAAACTCTAGGGTTGATGCTTATCATTTTCTCTGTCTACCACCACCAATATCTCAATATAGCCTTACTGGTAAGGAAGAAGAAAACTTTATCTATGAGGTAGTAACTATTGATGCCTATGGCTTGAGGAGTGCAGTGGTGGTTTGAATGGTCCCAGATTGCATCTCAGGAGAGAAGACCTCTTTTTAATTCAACATTCAGCAGATATTCTTATTCTAGAAAATTATAAATGTCTGCTTTATTATTCTTAGGCTACCTATAGCAGGCACAAGTATAACTTAATGATATTCAGTATGTGTATTGAAGTGACCTAATACACTAACAGATCTTAAATAATTTTTCTATTTTAGGAAAAAGTGAGAAGATAACACTTTCTTTGCTTTTTCTTCCAGTGTAAAATGGAAGCTAAAGGTGAAAGAGGGAATAGGATGTGATAACTAATATATACACAGTTTCTTTGGGACAACGAAGGTCTATGAGATTGGCCTTGAAGGATATACCTTTTCCAAACACTTTCCTCTAAAACATATATTGAATTGTATCCTTTCACAGGGTGAATTTTCTAGTATCTCAGTAAAGCTGTTATACAAAAAGAGTGGAAGAGAGGTGTATTGCCTATGCTGACCTTCTCTTTGTAGTCTGGATGGTTTAATCATTTCCCAGCAGTACTCTAGGAATTTCTTCTTTATGTACATAATCACACTTTTAAATGATGAAGTTTATAAAGTTTCCTAAAAGACTAGAGTGTAGTTAGTGGTTTGTTTTGTTTGTATTTTTAAGGAGAAAGTAATAAGAAAGTCTGTTCTGGGGCCATTTCGAGTGATTACGGTGACTCAGGACATACAATCTGTTTTCCCTCAATTTTATATTACAGCGTGGAAGCTGGAAAGTTGGGGACTTAGATTAGTTCCATGAGTGTCGTAGTTTTGCGGAACAAAGAAAGTCATAAATCAAGGAAAGGCTAAAATACATCAGAGGGGAAGGCACAAAGAGAATCTTATAGGTTTTAGGAAGCAATAATGTGCAGTATTTAGGAACTCTCAAATTTATGGAGAAAAATGTTGTGTGTTCAATTTCTGCCTGTGCATTTGCTAGTTATACAATATAGGGCAAATCCGTTACCTTTACATAAGCACACTCACATAAGCAAACATACATGCTAAGTATGCTTATAATCTCACTGATAAAGATGATCAATGGGATATAGCAAGTACCTGATATGTTTACAGTGGGATGAAGGAAAAATATAGCAAGTAAGAACAGTATTATATAAAATAATTTGACTCCAAATCCTAACATCTGAGCACTATATATTAATATGACTTCTGAAAGTTGCTGTATTTATTTTCTCTTCATCTTTTTTATCCATAACATGGTGTTTCTGGTCACTTGTTGACCAACCATTCCAAAGACTGAGGTGGGCAAAATGAATAATTATACATTTCTTGCTCCATAGGCTGCTTGGTCATAGCTGCTCACTTCTCGTGTGACTTTAGGCAGATAGATGCTGGGACAGCATCTATGGTCTTTACAGGTGGGACACAAAGATGCCACACGTGGTTGACAGTATTTTCTGAGTCCAAGAAGTCAGAAATAAAGATTTATATTCCCATTGCAAGTGTATGACCATGCCTCACTCACCGACTTTCTTCCTGGGTATGTTTTCTCATCTGGAAAGTGGGGGGATTAGACTAGACCTCCAGCCCCTGGGCTAGTTCTACTCAACCCTTTTTCATTACTTCTTCTGTGACATTATACATCCCATCACCAGCCCTGCATCACTCCTCTCAGATGCTGCAGTTGAGTCAGCATTGATTTCTCAGAGCCCCATTCCCTGGTGGGAGCTGATTGATCGAAATAAGAATGCCTCAAACAACATTTTCTCAGAGCAATGGAAAATGAGGCTCAGGTGCATATCCACACTAGGCGAAGTGACAGAGGAATGACTGAGCACAATCAAGGCCAAACAATATTAACATCAGGCAGCAGACGCCATCCAAGCTCATGGCAGGGCTGGGGGTGGGTGCTGGCAGATCCAGGTATATTACATGTCAGGAACAGGGACTTTTAGGCTGAGATGCAGGATGAGCACCAAGCTCTGAAGTCCTGAGGATTTGTTACTGACTGCATTTCAATGGGCATATAGGCACCTCTTTTCATTTCCATCCTTATGCGTTTCATCTGAGTTCCCTGCAATACGTTTCTGGGGGAGACAATGCCTACCAGTGAAGCTCGAATTTTGTTCCTAAGTCAACTTCTAAATGTTTCTTTGAAAGTGACCTTCTTCTGGTTTGTTTTCATTGCTTGCTTGGGAAAGTTAATTCCTGAACTAAGGTGTTTTTTTTGTTTTTGTTTTTGTTTTTGCTCAGTCTACTTTTTTGTATAATTCTGCTAAACTCAAGGCATCTGTTCATTCTGAACTCTTTCAATCAGTTGATTTTAACATGTCTTTTTTTTATTACAGTTTCAATAGGGTATTGCTCCATGAAAACATTTTTCCTCTATGTCCTAATCCCCAGTACTGAATGGTTGGCTTGTCAAAATTATCACAATCTTAGTGATGCAGGTAGCATTATGCTTGCCTCACACGAAGCTACATGCTCTAATTCATCCTCTTGGAGTCTATTCCGAAATGTACTACTGAGTATTCCTAGAGCCAGATACTAATATAATAATAATGCACACTGGCTGAGGAATTACTCCTTGACAGTCATGGTTGTTTGTTTTACACTGCTTCCTTACATTTTCCATAACTGCTTTAGGTGGAAAATATTACTATACCAATAATAGCAAAGAAAATGAGTCACATATCTGTCATATATAGATACACACAAACATCTATCTACAAATATGATTTTTTAACCCTGTTTATTTGATCTCGAGGTTCATGAATACAATTACTATGCAGATTTATTTTTTAAGCTAGCCTGGATTTAGACTGCTAACCCAATTTCCAATCACTACATATGAGAGCACTTTTAAGAGACTAGCATCAGGGCTAAGTGACATTTGTGCCTGGTGTTACCAAAGAAGCCATAGCAATGAAATGTTTTCATTATTATCTGCTATGGAACCATCTTTATTTTCTCAGCTTTCTTTTCCATCCTCTTGAAAAAGTTCCATGTTCTGTATGCACAATACATGAACATGAAGTCAGGTGGTCCCTACTAACGACTAACCTCTGCCGCTGTACTTTTCTGTGCTGTATCATAGCAAAGCACGAAGCTGTGATTATTTACAGCTATGCCTCACCTTATAACACTGTGATCACAGTGCTGCCTCTGTGTGCCTGGCCAGAAGCAAACATGAGGAAGCAATTCATTTATTCTAAGTCAATTACCTCGTATGATGCCTTGTTAATCATGTTTGTTGGTATTAAGACAAGCCACAAGCTTCTATTTTCCATGATGCAAAGATGCAAATCTTTCTTAACAAATTTTGACTTGTTATTTTTTTTAAAAAACAGAAACAAATCCTTTAGTTACCATTCAGTCAAGCTCCTATGATGTTTTGGAGGATAACAATTCCAGTCATAATATAGGCAATTATTTACAGAGCACTAGAAATATAAGCACTTAAAGAAAGCATGTTACATAGCTAGCCCTTAAACTAGAAATCCTATTTGATTGGAATTCCTCAATGATTTGTTCTTTATAAAACAACTCAGAATTTGAAAAGAAGCCAGACATTGCAAACTATTCAACTCAAAAAAATGTTCCAGAAGTACTACAATATACAAACAATGCTTTGTGGGAAATAAAATAAATTTTGTCCTTATAAAAACAGAGGATTAATTATGAGATCAAAGATGGGAAGACAGGGATATAGGATATAGAGAAAATTCTGGCCAGCCTGGGCGAAGACCCTGAATTTGATTCCAAGTGCTGCGAAAACAAACAAAGAAACGATGCAAATGAAGAAGGGATGACATGAAAGAAGCCGAAGTTTGAGCAAGATGGTAGAGAAAACCCAAGGAAGATTATCTAAACAGAAAGCAAAAATGGTTGAAAGTCACCATGGTGACTTCGTAAAATGCCCAGCTATTTCCTATCTCCTGTGACTCTAGATAGGCTGTGAGGAAGAAGAACCACAGACATCTTTGTGGGTCTGACTCTGCTCTCTTCTGTATTAGTTCCTTGTGGCTGCTGTGACGGATTTCTGCCAATAAGGTAAATTTGTCACCTGAGGGTAATGAAGGTCACACGGGAAATGCAGAGGATAGGCTGGTGTGCACCCTTCAAAGACTCTAGGTAATGCTACCTTCCATTTTTCTTCTAGCTTCCGGTGCCAGTTACCCTTCCACATTACACTGTTGGTCTAGGGTCTCCCTCTGTTTCTCATAAGCAGTTATTAAAATCTGAGTCCATCTGAACAATTCAGGATGATGACACCTTTGGTTCCGCCATTCAATAACATTTGCAAAGATTTCCTTTTTTTTTTTAAACCAAATATGGTAAAACTAATAGGTCCCATAGATCTTATTGGTAGTGAACATCTAGGCTAGATATTTCCAGTTTCTGGTTGTTTTATTGAAGAACAATATAAAGGAACATGAAAGCTGTGCATCAGTAAGTAAACTTCATTCAAAAACAAAGCAACAGTACATTTCCAAAAGACAGTGACACTCTTGAGAGCTGGTCACATGACTGGTGCATACCCAAGGGCCCCAGTGATCATTTGGGGCATCCTATTATGAGATTCAGGAGAAAGAGGAGTTCAGATGTTAAGAGGTGTGACGGGAATGGTTCTTGACTTTGATTGAAAGGCTTGGATTATTTAAGTCTTTGTGTATGAGTTTGATTTGGGTCATATGAATGCTCAATTATGCACTCCTATATGGCGGTGAAAAGAGCATCCCCTCCCCTTCTAAAACCTCACTGAGAAGTCTCAGTCTGTCCTGATGCACAGGCATCCGAAACTATTTTAGCCCAGATCACTCCATCTTCCTCCGTTTCAGGAATTTCTCTGGGACATATTTGTCCGAGTCTGGTGCTAACCCCAACATAAACTCTCTCTCTGGACCAGCGTGGAGGTGCCAGAATAAAGACACAACTCACTTGGCTTTATCAGGAGGGAGATTCTCAGTGATCCCTTATGAAATCCTGAGTTCACATCCTGAAAATTGCTCTCGTTTATCATCCAAACAGCCTTTATACCAAAAGGTAAACTGAGGGGGAAGTTCATTAGCATTCTGTTTCCTAGGTAACCAGGTGAATACCTTTAGTCAAGTCCACATCTACCTACGCCTGCTCTATAAGGTAAGCTGAATTAGCATCTCAATCCCATGAATCCTCCAAGTTACAAAGAAGGAGCAAAACAATATTCTGACCCTGTTAGGGTAGCAACACTGGAAGGCTAAGTGACCACCTCAGGTGCTAATTATGGCTCGAGAGCCAGGCTGCCATACCATGTAGAAATATGGGCCTACACATATTTAATAAAAATGTGCTATCATTAAGAGGATACTAAGTAGAGTCATTGATTTATCTTCAGGTTCACAAGTAGCCTAATGTTTTGATGCAAATGTGAGGGATCGATGGTACCCTAGGTCACCAACGGGTTGCTAGGTGCATTACTATAAGTTTATGCATATAGTGCAAAACAAGTATTAGCTCAGATTGCTAAGCCGTTCTTTATGCTTGCCTTCATTAGACAAACAGACATAAATGCCACTTGAAGGTCTGCAATTCAACTTTCTTAGTCATGACTTGCTTCTCCCAAGACTATCTCTGATTCAGTGAAACATCTCATTTCAGTTGCGATCTTCCCTCATTCAAATGAGATGAGCTTGTCTTACTGCTGAATAAACACGGGGACCCAAGAGAAAAGGTAAGAGAGGATCTCAGCCGTACTCTACCAGGGTGTCATCTTTTCTCTGGCGTGACAGGGCAAGACAATGCAGAGATTCCTCCATCTTATATTCTTCCTGAGGTCCTTTCAGATTGTAACTAGAATTTGATCTCTTTGCTGGAGAATCTCTGGAAACCTACCCAACTCTACTCTAGGAAGCCAAGGTCAAGATGCCCAAGCTTACTTAGCTTCTATCAAATTTCCTGCTTGTGCGAACCTCTCCCCTCCATTACTTGCTTATCTTAGCCTCCAGGTAAACTGCTTGCTTATGTAAACCTTCCTCTGTAGCTGCTGAGCGAGATAACAAGATGATTTTTGTACCTTTAAAAGCCCCTTGATCTAAACACTCACGATTCCACTTGTGTCCCCAAATACCTTAACGTAGTCCCACCGGAATAAAGACTTTGAATTGGCTATAAACTGTTGCTAACTGGTTATCTCTAGGGGGCTCCCCACAACACTAGCTCATCCTCAATATAATCCTGGCTCACTGAATGATATTATAATGTGTATTCTCAGTAGCATGATCTTTAAAACCAATGGAAACATAGACATAAAATTTCTATTACCATGAAAGATTTTTCTAAGGATAAATTAGTTATTTAGAGAAAATATTCCCTTTCTCAGACCACTGGGGAAAGAGTAAAAGATTCTAATACTCACAAATGCTTTCATGCTTGAATGAACTGAAGGAAAACGCATTTAGTCAGCTCCCAGAACCTGAGAAACTGGCTTGCTGGAGCATCTGACTAGAAGTGACACTAAAACACCTTTGCCTTTCTGCAGTAGGCACTGTCAGGTCAAAAAGGTACCAACCACATTCTCCTCCAAATGGGCAGGCCCAGTGATTTGGTCCTAAATGACAGTCTTGACTCGGCATGTGTTGGACTCTAGGATTGCTGGAGAACAATTTCATTATAGGGGTTTCTTTCTCCTAGAAAGAGTTACTTCCTTATCTCTCTTTCCCTATGCCTTTCCCTCTGGCTCCCTGTGGCTGTACACCTCTGGTGCACACCAAGGTCAATGCTAGCCTCCAGACTCCTCCTGTCCATAGCTACACATACTTCTTATACAACACAAAGTCCACAAAGCTAGAATCTGGACCATTCTCACCCCCTCCTCTACCCTAAACTCCCTGTCTGCTGCAGTTCAAGGGCTCCCCTCCTCTCAGTCACCCATGTTTTTATAACCCACATGATTTTTCCATGCCATGCTTCCTTCCCCATCACTGGCCGTGTCCAGCTTGCTTTTTTTCCTTCTGTTTTTGGACTCTTCTGCATGCCTCTGGATGCTCTCTCTTTTTAGACACAATCAAAACCTTCCAACTAATGACAGAATAACCCTTTAAGTGGTTTCTTTAGTGTCCCCTAGCTTACATGCACACTGTATCATCCCTAGAGAATAAACAGCTAGCTTCATTTTCTTTTCATGGACAAGGAGGAATAATTTTTGACTGACCCAACACACAGTTGCATTTCTATTGCTCTCTTAACAAAACAATGTTATACCCAGATCCTGGAGTCCCTCCCAAAACCAACTAGGAGACCAAATTTTGTATGGAAAAACAAAGAGGCTTTATTCTTACACAAGCTTGCAAACTCTGTCTCTCCATGTGTTCAACATATTGAAGTGATAAGAGCTCCCCGAGCTCAGCTGGGTAGCAAAGGTAGGGGTAAGGGATTTGAGGTTCAGGACCCCTGATTGGCTGACATTTGTCTAGGAGTGTCCTGATGAAAAGCAATGGGTGTGTACTGGCAGGTGATCCTATCCAAAATGGTTGGAAGGTTAGGAATTTCCTTTGGATGGTCTGTTCCTGGGTGGTGCCTGGGTAGTACCAATTTGTGGTCTTTCTTGGAATCAGGGTAAACTACTGAGACTCAGGCCTCTATTGAGCTTGTCATGTCTGGGTCCTACAAACAACCCATTTGTTAGCTTAAGTACAGACAACTAGGAACTCGAGAAGCAGTTTCAGAAACTAATTCTAGTTAGACCCACAAAGTTGAGTTTTCCAAAATCTAATTATAGAATAATGATGCCAACTACAAAAGTCAATGCGTCTGAGAAGGCTAAAAGCAGACAATTGAGCAAGCAAACTCGAAGATAGTGTCTATCATAGTGTCTATCATACCCTGTGTAGACACAAACACAAAAATACGTCTCTCATCACAATGTGTATAAAGACATTTATTCTGGGGCCATGACCTGGCAAGAGATGTTGCTGACCCCTAATTCCATGTTCCATTGTGAAAACAGTTTCATGGTTTAATAATTATATAGAAGGGGAAAAGCCATAATTCAAGGCAAATTTAAAATATACTGCTAGGTACATCAGATAGGAAAGGCTTATAACAAAATGGAGGAAGCATTCCTGTAGGCCTAAGATGCTATCTGATGATATTCTTAGCCTTGGGGTTGGTGGAAGCAAGGAGTCTAAATAAGTTCATAGATCCCAAAAGGTTTTGATCTATTTGTCACAGGATGTGCGTTCTGGCACAAAAGCGGGCAAGGGATGGCTGTTCCCTGGGCTAAAGCTAGCCCAAGAGGAGGTAATTAGCCTCCGGACCTGCAGCCTTCCAATCTCCCCGCAGTAGGCTGCTCTAATCAGTCAGTCTGTCTCTGCAGACACAGCTCCTCCCCAGGAGTTCTCTTCACAAGCCAGAAAGGCAGAAAAACAGAAGCAAACAGCACAAATGGTCACACAATAAAGGTACAGGGGCAGCTCCAAAGTCTGACAAATGGCTTCCCCTTGTCATTGTTTTTAGTCACCCAAGCTTGTTTACCATGAGACCAGTACTTGGCCAGAGAAGAAGAGGGTGGGTGGTAGAACTGAGTTCTACCTTAGCTACTCTATTATTCTTTCAGTTTCCTGGGGGGGTAGGAGGTGGGGCGGTCTTCTTAATTCAGGGCTAGCATCATCAAAACGCCTTCTTTATTTCATAACTCCTCTTTAACCTTCATCTATTGGTCTCTTTAAAAACATAACTAACTCACTCAAATCTTTTGTTCCACTGGATGGATTAAGATGGTCCATAATAATCTGGAGTAGAATTTCTGGTCATCTTTAACATTGAGGGGTTAAACGCTCTAAGACAATAACAAATGGCTTTGTCTCTTGCTGTTTCCCTCTCTGCCCTCCCCTTCTTATTCTCCTCTCTCCCCATTCTCTCTGGTTCCCATTCCCCTGGCTCTCCCTTCTCGGCTTCGAAATGAGAACCCAGCTGTCAGGACTGTGCTGCAATAAGAGGTGTCAAGGACATTGTACTGGGCAAGGAACAAGGAGCACTGATCATTGTTTTTCTGTGCTGTTTACAGAGAATGTCTAGGCAAAAGGAAGGGTCTTTTTCATGCAGAAAGAACTGAAAGTGCTGGGAAGGTCTTTTTTCTTTGCAGAACAACATTATTGAGGCTTATTAAGTTCTGAATATTGAGCTTGCTAAAGCGACTCAATGCATTTCATTCTTACTGTCTGGTAAAAGAATGTATATATTTATATCCCCCAAAACATAAATCCACAGTTTCCATACAGTGAATATGGGGAAAGCAATTTTTACCTCTGCCGTTCTATATTGAAGCCAAACAAAGTGACAAACAAAACACTCAGGCACAACAATTTTAGTCTTATAACTGCTCACTTTGTAAACAAAAAAGAACAAAAGCAAAGAACACTGAAATTACCATTTGCAAAATAGCCATGAATTTTTAGCATACAGCCCGCGCCTCCGGAGCAACACAAGTTGTTCTCTAAAAGCACTAGATAAGCTTTTAAAGTTATGGATCTGCAGCACAAACAAATTTAAACCCAAGAAGCCATCCCGTTGCCATGACAATATGATCCACCAGTTCCCTGACAGGATGAATCATGAGCTCCGGGGCTAGGATCACACCATTGTATATCAGGTTCTGTGATAACGGCAAGGTGCGTTTAAACCTTACTACTTCGACATTTTCTTTTAGTCTTTAATTTAGATAAGTCTTAGGCAAACAATGCAATAAAGTTTCAAAAGCATGTCTTTGAAAATAGGTTTTTAGAAAATGTTGACAATAACAATGAACTCGACAGCACAATCTTTAGGATAGAGAGAAGAGAAATTTAATCAAAAGGAATTGCTTAAAACTAAGAATTACAACTTGTCAGACTGCTAAGTTTTAATAATTCTACAGACAAAGAAACAATTTTCTAATTTGAAATATTTACAAGGATATACTTTTAATTCATCAGACTGTAGTGACCATAATTATGCTCTAAAATCATTTAAAAAAAAAAGAAGAAGAAATAGAAAAAAAGCAGAGGACAAGCCTTGACTTGTCACAGATCAAATGGTCAAAAGGAAGCTCTTTGAAGCACAAAACCAAAGAGGGTGAGAAATTTCTGTCAGGACAGGAAAGTGGCAAGTTGTTGTCAGTAGTCTGACCTTCCTTCCCAGCTGTCTCCTCCTTCTCTTATGATCTAGATAAGAAGGGAAAGCGAACTGGAACCACCATTAATTTAATCTATCAGTAATACTGCACAATGTTTGCTTAGAAGGAAAAAAATAGAAACATAAGCTCATCTAGTGGTGAAGGCAAAGATGAGAAAAGTTACTATTATAGAATCTTAAAGTATGCAACCCTGGAATATAAAGGATTCTCTAAAATCACTCTCCAGTGTGGGCCTCAAACAAGCACAGTACAACTCTAGAGAAGTCACAGTTGTGGAGAGCATTTTCTAGGTGATAAAGGGGAAAAAGCGGGGGGGGGGGGGGGGGGGGG
>JABTXL010005037.1:19502543-19539456 GCA_025134845.1 Neodon shergylaensis
GGGGGGGCAAATGCATCAAGGGAAGAATGTGTACAAAGGGACAGAGTTTTGGATTTCAGGTTCTATTTTGGGAAATCCCACCAAGCCTGTGTATGAGGTACATCTGGGAAAGCAGCATGAAAACAGTTTGCTATAATTTGGAGTTGGTACTTTGTTCTATAAAGTACAGGAAGCCACCAAAACTCCCAAGCCATGGGAAAACAGAGGTGGAGAAGTGGTGTTTCAAAATGATTGCTTTAACAGTAAAAACGAAGGGTGCATTGGGATGAACTGAGAGTGAAGGAGTTGCAAGACTAATAAAACAGTGCAAATAAAGAAAAATAATGTGCAACTATCAGCAGGGAGACTTAGGAAAAGGGGGAGGGAATCTCACAAATGTTGTGCAAGTTGAGTGTACAAACTGAACAAATAATGCTTTTGATTGAAAGTTATCGAATTTTCCACAATCAGGAAATCCACGAGACAGACATGAAGAGATGATAAATTAGTATATTTTATTGGAAAGCACCAACTACTAAGCTTACGAGGACTAGAAAGGGAAAAATAAAAGAACAAAGGATGTTGAGAGATGCATTGACAAGGCATACAGAAGAGAAATAGAAGAAATTCTTTTGACTAAAGCATCTCAAGAAGAATAAGGTTGGCCATGTTAGAATGTATAAAATGACGGTTCTAACATAATGAATGCCCACATTCCTGTGGAGAGTTTACATATAATATTGAACAGCTCATGATTTTTACATACACAATCAATAAGCCTCATTTCATTCTTACCACACATGCCTGCACTACCTTAGATACCATTTTGGCTATTATGGAAAGAGCACCAAGCACCCCTGGGGTTATCAGATGGTAACCCCATTTGACATTTTCTTCAGACATTTAACCATGTAATCAAATTATGCCTGAACCACAGTTTTAGGTTTATCAAAACATAGGAAAACTATTTTAGTGATTAAGACTATTCAACCTTGTTTTGAGTTTAAAAATCTAAGTAATTCACACAGAAAAATGTGACTAAACAATGACTGTAAGATCCTTTTGATCATGAATTTGCAAAACTAAAATATGGCAGCTATAGAGAAAAAAGAATAGAGCAAAATCTTATTATTACTTCATATAGAAAATATTCTAACTTATATCAGAAAGCCAATGTAATTTTATTTTACCTACCTACTGTTATCTTCAGTATGATGATGATTATTTATTGCTTGTTGCAAATATACAAGCAGGACACTAAATCTTAAGTTTACTAAACAATGTTGTAATCTTTTAGCTCAACCAAATAAAATAATCAATAGCAAAGGCAAAACAATTCTAAAGATTTCTTTTAAAACATTAAGACAAAACACACAAATCTTTGCATAGATGTTTACGGGCGATAGAAGAACGCTTATAAAATATGTGTGAAGTGGAGAAAGATACTGAAAATGTCAGATTAAGGGCTGAAACTGGGGAAAATACAGACAGGTGTTTCTCCATTTGGATAGGGTATTAATGTGGAAGGTGATGTATGTTGTGAGTATGATTTATTGCCACTGGTTAATCAAGAAGATGCTTTTGGCCAATGCCTGAACAGACTAATGTCAGGCTGACAGAGGCATATAGAGAAAGTAGGCAGAGTCATAGAGAAGCCATGTAGTTTCCCATAGGAGACAGATGCCTCTATCGGAGGCCAACAGAACTTTGCCAGTAAGCCATAGCCATATGGGGATACACAAATTAATAAAAGTGGGTCAATTAAAGATATAAGAGTTAGCCAGAAACACACTTAAGCTATTGTCCAAAGAGCATTGCAAATAATATGGTTTCTGAGAGATTATTTCAGGTCTGAGCAGCTGGGAACGGACAAGCTGCCTCCCCCAACAAATTGGTGGCCCTACAAATTGGCGCCAGCATGGGTGACTACATCCATAAAACCTGAAAAATCTTTTTTTTTCCAGATGTGTTCTGTTTGCTTGTGGCAATTAGGAGTGCTGTGGCTCCTTTAAGACAGGTCTTCCTGATTCACCAGTAGCAGAAAAAAAACATGGTTTTGAAACAATGGCTTCCTGGTCCATGCTGTCAGCATGAACCGGTCTCTTTCAGGAGGCTGAGCACTTAAGTGACATTTGTGAGTAGTGTGGTGCAAGTTACTTGGTGGCAGCCTGGACCAACTAGTTACCGGAGTTGAGGTGGTTAGTGTGGCTCCCACAAAGCTCACAGACCACTTTGATGCTTCATTCCCTAAGCTTTGCTTTTCCATTAACACTCTCATGATAAAAGTCTATGACATATGCTTTGGTTAGATAGATGAAATCCAAACAACCCAGTCAGTGACACAATTTAGTCATCTCAACACTTGGGAGGCAAAGAGATCATGAGTTCAAGTCCAACCTGGACTGTACATCAAGATGCCATCTTAAAACGTTTAATATTTATCATATATACAATATGCATATATATATATATCACATATGCGCACACACACACCATAATGAGATATTCATTGTCTCACAATTACACGGTGAAATTCCTTATAGGTATAGACAGTCAATTTCCTTTTTTCTTCTCTGAACATGAACATGTTCACACAAAAACAAGGTGTGTTTTATCTTGTTTTAGCTCAATGGGTTACTATGGGGCTCAGAGACTTTGAATTTTAATTATATGCAGTGATTTCATAGCTCAGTCTCATGGCAAATCACTTTAATAAACACTTCAAAAAAGCCTCATGTCTTTATGCATAATAAAAGTATCGAATACAATGACCTTTCCCATATTCACACATTATTCATCTTAGTAAGGATAATGAATTCCTTTGCTTCTCAGTTTACTCTTTGTTTTGTGAAATATTAATCATCTGGTATTCAGAGTCCTTCTTTATAAGTCAGATTTTTAAAGTTGTTTTGCTATCACCAAAAATAAAAATAGAATTTTTGGGTAATAATTATGGTTTCCTTAAGCTTCTCTACAGATTTTCGAGTTGGTCAGTAGAGCACGCCTACAAAAATGCAAACAAAAGAAAGAAGTCACAAAGGCTTTCTCCCTAGGATATTCTTATGGATTGATATGATTTCCTGACTGTAGCTGCATCTTTTGGAGTCCACAGATAGGCATGTGGCAAAACAAATACTAGGAACTCAAAAAGGTATTTAGCTTGCTGATAATTAGGTTCTGTGGACATTTGTAGGGTAAAAGTCGTCTTCCTTCTCCTGAAAGTTTGATTAAAATATTCAGACCAATGAAACTGAAGGAATAAAGGATTCATTTCGGCTCAGGATTCAAGGGAACAGTGTGTCGTGACAGGAAAGTCAAGGGTGTAGGGACCAATACAGGTGTATCCCATCCTTAATCATGAAGCCAAAAGGGATGAAAGCATGCACACTGCTCTGCTCCCTCCCTTTCTCAATATCATTCATTCCCATTTTCCTTCCTTCTGACCTTTAACCATCTTGAGAATACAGCCAATGTCCAAAAGTAAGATACAGCTTGCTGAGTCCATCTGGATAACTTATTTTGCTCTCTATAGCGTCATTCCCTACCTCCAATGTGCATATAACAAACGGAGTATAACCTAATATCACTATGAAACTTCAACAACACAGGAGCATGGCTCCACATCAGAATACTAACCATGCATATGTGAGGCTGGGAGTAGATGCCCAGCACTGTAAAAATTGAATAGTTCTCATTAAAGTAAATTTTCAGTGACTAAATTAAACGAATATTTAGCATCACTATTTTACATGGCTGACTGGGTATCAACATTGAACATTAAGACTGAACTGACAAATAGTTTAGAATGTACCAGGATCAACACTGGGTTAAGTAGTTCTGTATATATGACTATGGGTTTCTTAAAAGCCACCTTAGGAAGGAGGTATAACTAGCCCTATACAAAGTGAACTGTTTAAGGTAATTAGACAGAGAGAATCAATGCTTTAATATTTGACATTAGTGTGTCTGCCTAAGGGCCTCTCTACATTGTCACATATGCTATTGGTGCCCATCCGTTCCAAAGAAAGAACTAAAGCTGGAACATTGCTTCAGCTATAATGTAGATGGAACAGCTTATGGGGAGATAACCAAAAATATAGATATATATTATATTTTATATTACATATGTTATGTATGAGTATATGCCTACTAACCATCACACACACATATAGGGACAAAATACACTGTAGAAATAACAAACAATGTTCTGCCTTCAAATTTCCTTTGCCTGCCCAGCTCGGTTCTTCCTTCACATACCGTCTCCTATGCCTGCTATATAGTGGGAAAGGAGGCACGTGGAGGTCAGTCACCTTGAATTTATAAAACCCCTTAGGCACCCTTGAAAAAGAAAAAGCAGAAAATTTTAAGGATAAACAAAAGGTTTGAGAAATATAGGGTCAACCGAGTAAGCATGCCCTAGAATTAGGAGTAATAATCAAAAATTCAGAAAGCTGCCTGGTAAATAAAAATGAAACATTTTTTTTTCTGGCCAGAGACCTACGTTGACCAGACAGGATGACAGCCACTTAGGAAAGGCCTGTACACCTAAGGCAACACATGAGCCATCTGCCCTCTCTCCGTAGGGATGTGTGTGAGCTGCCAGAATATAGCCACAACATGAATAAAAGGGGAGAGAGTCCAAATTATTAGCTCATTCGTGTTATGAGACTATAATGAAAGCACAGACCGAATATCACATTTTTCTATGAAACAAAATTGTATTTTCCATACCAATTAGCAACTTAGGTTTACAGATACACATCCAAGGTCTGTCTCTATCTGTCTCTATGATCATCTAATATGTGTGTCACATAAAGAAATGACATCTGTTCGACCATTAAATTATCCATTTAATTTCTAGTAAAATCTCTCTGTGTGGGTACGACATAATTCTTCCTCTAGGAAACTATAAAATGGGTAAAGGCCTATTTTATTTATTTTTATGTCAGCAGCAGAAAATGATCATCTAGAAATTAGTAAATATTTCTGTTTTCAAATATTTTGTAACTGACAGGGATGGGTCTATGTATGAATAAAAGCATGAGGACTTATATTCAGATCCTCAGAACCCATATAAAATCTCAAGCATGACTGTGTACATTCATAGAGGGCATGGAGAGAGTAAGATCACTGGGGGTTATTGACAGCCAGGGTAGCAGAAAAACAATGAGTTTCATGTCCAGTTGAAGACTGAGTCTGGTGGATAAGGCAGAGTAATGATAAAGGACTCCCAATATCTTTCTTTAGTTACTGTAGATGTCACCATTGATGGGCACACCTGTATGCATATACATACACACACACACACACACAAACACACACACACACCCCACATACACACACTGTAAATGATTCATGTACATATGTAAGAAGATTACATGATCAGTATGTTCTGAAATCTATTAGTTTAAAAACTTCATGTAATCATAAAGCAAAGAAATCCAGCCTACAAACCACAATCCCAGAGAACTTAGACAACAATGAAGACAGTAAGAGAGACTTACATAGATCTAATCAACATGGGAAGTAGAAAAAGACAAGATCTCCTGAGTAAATTGGGAGCATCGGGACCTTGGGGAAGGGTTGAAGTGGGGAGGGGAGAGGCAGAGAGATCAGAGAAAAATGTAGTGCTTAATAAAAATCAATAAAAAGGGGGGGAACTTCATGTAAGCAGCTGAAAGTCATTAAAACCCCTGAGGGAAGTGTGCCATTCTAAACTAGCTTGGTGGCCCTGGGAACAAAAAGGATGAGATCACCAAGTGCAAATGGGAACAACTGGGCAACTGTCCTATTTTGGAAGCAGAGGTCTTATGGACTTGAGCCTGGAATATATTTCTATCGCTCGCCAAGTGCTTAGGGGTGTGAAGTAAAGATTAACTGTCAATGATATTAAGAAACGAGTTTGAACAGTTCCAGGGAAGCCTGGAAGCAGAGCATTCAAGTAGTTCATCCATTTAAATCCACCACACTTACATATTCTGTCTAGTCAAAGCACAAACCACATCTGATAAGACTTTTCAAATACTCTTTGTATGTTCTAAACTATATTACTAGTACTGCTCTAAGTACCATTTTTAAAGTTATACTGCTGAAGCCAATGATCTATTACAATGACTGTCAACCACACAATTGCATGTGCTGGAGCCTGTCCTTTTAAAAAGATCTTAGATACAAGTGAATTTACACACACACACACTATTTAAAATATTGTTCATTCTTCACTTACAGAAACATGTTAGTAAGTTCTGAAATGCCTGGGGTCCTTGTCTTTAAGCTTTGCTGAAATAGAGTCTTACATAGAGAAAAATTAAAGAGATTTATGTCTTTATAAATAGATCGTGATGAGAATTAAAAATTTACCATTAAATGGCATAAAAGTTCACACTCTACCTTGTAAATAACAATGTATACAAGTATGTTGCGGCATTAGAATTTTGACTGAAAACAAAAAAACTATCAGGGCTGCAGAAACAGCTCAGTGGTTAAGAGCACATCCTGCTCGTAAAGAGGACCTGAGTTTGATTACCAGCACCCATACTGAACAGTGTGCAATCCCCCTGTTACCCAAGCGACAGGAGATCTGACACCCTCTTTTAGCCTTCACAGGAAACTACACTTAAGCCACATTCCAACACAAACACATACGAACATGAAATCTCTTCTAGAAAATTAACTACCCCTCCTCAAACCTTAAAAAAAAATCTATAGAATTTAAAAACCATTCCATAGTCCTTGCATTTGCTGCTTTATTTTCCAGAGTATGTGCTAGAACCAGTGAAGAATTACAAAGTCTGTCTAGCCTTTTATGAGTTCCTTTCAAATTTAAGGTTTTATATTTATTTTCTTTGCTATCACCTATAAGGGAAACCAGGCCGTATCCGAGGGAACTTCTTTGGAAAATAAATTTGTATAATAGAGTTTATCATAACCTCAATGTCTATAACTATGCAATGGAGTGGAAATCGCTTTTGATATTCCTGTATTTTTAATTAAAACATCAAGAAACCCAGTAGTGCAAACCAAATAGCGTTAGTCACAAGTTTAGCCAGAAGCAATCAAACTTGTACAGAAAGAAGGGCATGAAAGAAAAAGGTGCCATTACAAAAATGGTGCTATGATAATTACCAAATTTAAGAAAAAAGTTGCTATTATGAAAATGGTGGTATAATAATTACTGAATGTAAATGATAAAAAATAAAGTGCAATACTACTCTTAGAATGCTGAAAGTTTGTGTAAGACCTGGGATAGAAGTTGAAGAAGATGAGTAATGAATTACAATGATAAACAAGAATGGGGATGTGTGTGTGGGGGGGGGGGTGAGCAGTTGATGAGAGTGGACAAGTCCTGTTGAGGAAAAGGCAGAAAAAAATCAACCTGTAATTTTCCTGACTGCACGTGTTGCCAGCCTATTGGCCATCCACTTCTTTGACTCCACCATTTTCCTAGGATTTGTGACTACCCAGCTTACTTGTATAATGTCACGAAACCCACTTATACGTTGCTATATATACTGCATACATTTCGTTACTCCATTATGAGTTAGTTTTATTTTATAAAAGGATAATTAAGGATAGGACAACAATAAATAGCTCAAATTTCCACCACAACACAAGCAATTCAGATGAAAGTGACCAGTCCAATGCTGCATTCTATGAGGATAGTGACCTAGGCAAACATTATTTAAGAATTCAGACTTCTGTTTCCCCCCCTTGACTGGAAATGACTATATCTAATAGACTGCTTCAATTTCTCATCCACAACTACCTCTAAATATTTCTCGTGGGGACTGAAATCAACATGAACTTCCACTGTTGTGGCATTTTGTGTAACGAGCCATCACTGTACAGCTTCCAACAGTTATAGGCTGTGTCCACTGACATAGCTATGTAAGAGGAGCGTTACTGTGTGCTGAGCCCACAGCTGTAGAAGTTGATCATAATGTAATTGCATCAGGCAAAGAGTTTTTGATGATAGAGATAAAACAACAACAGCAAGAAAGCAGAAGCTGAGAAAAACATTAGACATGAGTTCTGAGCAGTAGACAAGAATTTGCTGCTTGCAAGAAGAGCCATGGGGAAGGGGGGGAAGGTCATCTAAAGCACAGAATGCCAGAGCTAAAATCCCAGGTCCTGAGGCAGCAGTGAATATCCAAGAGCAACACTCCACCTTCCAGATGATGTTCCAGTGCACAGAAGGCCCAGCTACAAAATATTTCCTGCTTTTTCCTTCTCCAGATGCCCTTTTCTTCTGCCCATGATTATAATAAGCTCCCATTCTGTATGTATTCTTCTTCTCTAACCTAAAGGGAGAAAACACAAATGGGCCACCTAAGTCTCTAAGTGAGAGAGAGAGAGAGGAGATTCAACCACTCATTAAAATGTTGAACATCATATCTCTTTGTCTGCCTTGCTTCCCTCCACGCCAAGATCTGCTAAACCACCACTGTGCTAGGTCACTGATTGAACCCCCTGCTGTCCTGGTGGCTGGCTGCTCAGACTTCCAAGGGTTTCTTGTCCTTGTGCATGCAGAGCTTTGGGTCAGTGCTGGCTCCTAAACAATCAGCTCACTTTTACTGTCACCGTGGTGAAAACCGGCTGCAGTTTAGAGGGACAAGGTCCTGCTGAGGAATTCACAAGAGCACCAAGATGTTTGCTGCCTTCCCTCTGAGAGAAGCTAGAAATTGTCTGAGAGACCTTCTCTTCTCTGACCCTTAGGATGCTACTGATTATAAATAGAGGACTGGGAGTTGAACTTGCAGTGTCTTCAGTTGCTCTGTTTTAGAACTAGTATCTCACTGCCCATCAATGCCAGGCATAAGACTGATGTCAATCACATGAATGGGTTCAAGTCAGCAGAGCTGCTATTTCAAAAGTCACTACCATTTTTATCCTTTCTGGGCCACAACAAGAGGTTGTTGCAGCTCTTTACTTAAAAACTTAGGTGGGGGGCTGAACAGATGATTCCCCAGTTAAGAGTCTTGGCAACTCTACCAGATGTTCTAAGTTTAATTCCCAGCAACCACATGGTGGCTCACAGTCATCTATAATGGGATCTGATGCCCTCTTCTGGTATGTAGGTATATAGATAGACAGAATACCATTTACATAAAATAAATAAATCTTTAAGGAAAAAAGAGCTTAGGTAGTGATATAGTTATTTTTCTATTGCTACAGTCAATACACAATGACTAAGACAACTATACAGCCGTTTATTGGCTTACATTTTTACAGAGTGAGTCCATGACTATCATGACAGGAAGCATGGCAGCAGGAAGGCAGGCATGGCACTAGAACAGTAGCCAAAATATTACATGTGATCCCCAAATAGAAGGTAGGGGAGGAGGAGGGAAGAACTACTGGGAATGGGTAGGCTTCTAAAACCTCGGAGCTCACCTCCAGTGAGACAGGTCCTCCAACAGATCTATACCTCCTGATTCTTCCCAAACAGTTTGAGCAACTGTGGACCAAGCATTCAGTTTAGCCTATGGCGTCCATTCCCACTCAAGCACCACTAGTAGATGTCCTCAGTCTTGGGGATTTAGTAAAGGAGAATAGAACATACGCTGGGTAGGCTTCACTATTTAGATGGGTATCCTGTGGCATCGTTTACATGTGTTTCCTTATTCTGCATGAACACTTACTTGCCAAAGTTCTCATTACTGCTTCCCTCCTGTGTACATAGGCCATTCCTTAAGACCAAAGAAAGAAGTCAGTCTCAGTCATCATTGCCTGAAATTATTTCAACCTTAATTATTTAGCTAATGTCACTACTAATTTCTGTCTGTCCAAAAGCTGAAGGTAGCTGTTTTCTCTCCAGTCTTTCCCTAATCTTTAAGCAAAGGAAATAAATTCCTCTCTGGATTGCCAGATAATAGGGGATTTTTACACTTGGCTATGACTGACTTTTCCAAGGCATTGGTTCTCAACCTTCCTAATACTGTGACTCTTTAATACAGTTCGTCATGATGTGGTGACCCTCAACTGTAAAATTATTTTTATTGCTACTTTATAACTATATCTTTGTTATTGTTATGAATCATAATGTAAATAACTGATATTTCCAATGGTCTCAGGTGGCCCCAAGGAAAGGGTCATTTGAAACCCAGCGGGTTACAACTCACAAGTTGAGAACCACTGCTCTAAGAAGTTCTAAGGAGCACATAGCTTACCCCCTGAGAAATAATTTGTAGTGAAGAGCCCTTTTAAATACAGATGGCAAGGGGTTTCTTCCTGTTACTACCACTTCAAATAAGTTTGCATATTTGATCAGTTCCCAATCACAGAAACATTTCAAAGAGAGTGCTCATAAACTTGTTGCTTCCATTATGATAGTTGTATAATTAGTGCACCAATAGTGGTATATTTATTATCATCTAAAGATCACAGTTGACTCATGCTTCTTTAGTTTTCTCTGAAGGATCATGTAGCATACATTCCATGTAACTTCCATGTCTCTTCAAGTCCCTCTTTGCTGGGAGAGCTTTCCAGACCTCATCTTTAAGGATCTTGGTAGTTTTGAAGAATTCCGACAAGTAATTTTTTTTCAATGTGTCTGGTCCAATGTCTGTTATAGCATTACAAGAAAAGACTGAACAGGTAAGGCTGAGTCCTTGGTTTTAAAGATCATTGCTACCCTCTTATCTCAAAACTACATATCCTCAGCTGGGCATGATCCAGCTGAGCTGTCACTTGCCTTGACTATGAAATCCCTCTCTCCTCTGCTTTTCTCCAGTTCAGTTTAGAAGGAAACCTCGATTGACACTCAGAGGCCTGACATGCTTGTTTCACGTCTTTGAGGGCACAGCACATGCATACATTATTAAAGATTTTTCTACATGAAGAATTTGTCTACTCCATTCCATTTGCTCATCTGTTCAACTATTTATATCAATATAGAATGCAGATATGAATTTTATATTTTGTGTAAAAGGAAAACTCATCGTACTTGATCAAATGGGTCCATCAACAGGACTTGGGAGCTCTTACAGCTGATGCATGAGTTACTCTAACATGCCTCTAATACATTGTGCATGTGTCTGTCTTGGACTTTCTGAAATGACAACATACTTCAGGCTTACTCTCAATAGTCTCTGACCCAGTTCTAGAACTTTTCTTTTATTCAAAGAGCTCTAATGACCAAGGTCTTCATCCTGTTTGTGTTCTTTGTTGTTAACATGGCAATATCCATATTACTTGGACTCAAGATAACAAGGATTTATAAATGTGGCCTTGAGACAAAAATAATCTGCCTCCCTTACTATCCTGGTATTTCCTACTGATGATGAAATCTAATGTGTAGCCAAGTACTTTTCTCAGAGTCAAATGTTGCAGACAGCATTAGAGCCATCTTCTAAGGAAAGACATGGAACATCCCATTTTACCAACCAAGAGAACTGTAACTCTGTGCTCAGGTCGCACTGATGAGAAAGATCGGGGGTTAAGTCTTATTCTTTTATTAACATACAGTCTACTGTTCCTTTGCCCTGAGAATAAAATTTTCATCTACTGTTTATCCATGAAGGTTGTATCTTACAAAGAAGCTGAAGAAAGCTGGTTCATTTTCCTTTCCTGAATGAAAGTAAGTTGGCAGTGTTTATAGAAAGGCCAAGTAGGGGTGTCTTAACACCATGGTGGTGCACATGGCAGATGTCACTGATAGGGTTCAGTATTTTGCTAATGAGTCTCCATGACCCTTGTAAGGTTTCTTATCATGGCTACAGCAGTGACTGTCAATGAGCCAATGTCACCATCTCTTTGTAGAACTACTTGGCAATATCATTGCAAACCAAATGAACATATGTGTACGTCAGATTAAACAGTCCTATAAGGGCAAGGGATGATTGCCAAGTCCCATTTAAAGCATACACAGTGAGTGGAGGAGTCAGTCTCCAAACAAAGATCTTTCAGGGCCAGGTATGGAGCTCTTGGAATATTTGACACCGTATCTGAAGCCCTTGGTTCAATCCGTAGAACTCATAATCAGGGTATGGTGGTAAAATCCTGCAAATCCACTGGGGAAGTAGAGGCAGGAGGATTAAGAATTTAAGGTCATCTTCAGTTAATTTACGAGTTAGAGGCCTGACTGGGCTATATGAGAACTATCTTTAAAAAAAAAAGATCAATTGATCAATCAAGCACATAATCGAACAAACAAATTACACATAAATACTCCAGACTAAGTCAACATGCCATGAACATGACCCCTGATTCAGACATTTATTTTCCCATTACCAATATCATGCTTCTCCTTAACCCGAGTTCTGAAATGGAAAGGTCAAATTTATGGTTTTCCTCATTTTTTTTATGTCCCTCATTCCCAGCCCGGGGTCTGGATATAATAGACAATCTTTGATGATTTATTTTACCAGGTCTGTCAAAGGTATTTTCTCACTTACAATGGGAATGGTGCAGCCTTCACCTTTGACAGGTGAATGACCGCACATGTGAATTTGCCAATGTTTCCACAGAATAGAATTTAATCTTTCTTTCTTGCACTAGATTCTCAAGAAGAGAATAAAATTTTCTGGCAATACAAAGAACATGGGCCAAGACATTACATAAACAAATGTCTTCCCTTCTACTTTCGCCTTGGACAGGTAAAAGATGTCATTTGTTTTTTGTTGTCTAAGTTAAATAGGGCATCCAAAGTCAGAAAAAAAAAACCTGTACCTTTCTGAAATTTGAGAATAATTGCCTGGCTGCTAAAAGAGTCCAACTGCAAAGAAGAATAAACTACCTTAAACTCCAAGTCCAAAGACTTTTTAGCAGCCTTAGTGTGGATCTGTGGTGGGAAAAGGTTTGCTTTATTTTATTTATCATAAGCTAACTGTCAGAGGAGAATAGAATTTGATCTGTGGGAACACCAATTTGAAGAGAAAGAATGATAACAACATAAATGTCTAAGACACAAAATAATGCTGCAACCAGACTCCAAATAGAGCAGCTTCTTTCTCATCAAGGAAATCAGAAGTCCTGTATGCTCAACTCATGATGATACATCCCCAAATTTCTCTAACAACATGCTTCATCACAACTGTGGATTAGCTTAAACAACCAATCGCTAATGAACAATTTTGATGAAAAATGATCTCTATGGGCATAAAATACAAAGCAATTATCACAAAGTCAATACAAAAAATATAAAAAAAGCAAAAGGTGAAATCTAATCTCCATAAAACAGCCAATAGTTTATTAATATCAGCTAACTACCATCACAACCTATAGACTAATATGTTAGGTGAATCTAATCAATACAAGATAAGTTCTTTGCCTGGAGAGATGCCTTAGTGGTGATAAACATTTACTGAGAAAGCAAAAGGACCTGGGTTCAAACCCTAAGTACACCCATAAAGCCAGGCATGGTTGTATGTGCCTATAATAACAGTATTGGGGGCGAGACCCAAGAGTAACACAGAAGCTCACTGGCCAGCCAAAAGAAAGATTTCAGGTTTGGTGAAAAACCTTGTCTCAAAAAATAAAGTGTAAATGATACAGGAAGACTCTAGAAGCCTTCCTCTGCCCTCTCTCTGCATGCACATAGAGGAACACATCTGCATACACATGTGTACACACACCATACACACAGGCACACCAAATTTAAGATTAAGAAAAGTTCTTGGAATTTGAGAAACTTCTCAGTTGCCCCGTAAAAAGTATGTGGGTTTGAGGTGGGATCTCCATTATTCACATAAAAATCAGTTCTCCCCTAATCTCAATGCTGAGGCAGCAGGGATGTGAGGATATTTGAGTTTGCTGACCAGCCCTTCTACCCCATCAGAACTCCAGATTTAGTGAGACCGAGTCTCAAAAAGCAAGGAGGAGAGCAACTGAGAAAGACACCCAAACTTGATCTCAGGCCTTCACCTGCACACCTGCCTGCACACACAAGGTGTCCAAATACATACATGCACATACAAAATGGATAAATTTTCTAATACTTAAAAGATATACAGGTATCTTTACATGTCCATAATTAATATTCTACATGTTTATAGTAGTTTAACTGTATTATTTTATATAATTATATACAACATACTTAATTTGATACTAATGTACATATGGCATTTACTATTTTTGCTACTCTAAAAGTTTCAAGACATTCAGTGTATGCCCTTCTGTATATGGTTGATGACTTTTAGATTAATTGTTAAAGGTAGAATTGTTGTATCAAATTTGTATATTTTAACAATGACCATACAATGCCAAATCATTGAATTGGAAGCCCAGCTATAAATGTTCCAGGCCAATCTATTAGGCTGCAAATTTCTCAAACTCAGAGACTGCTGTGGTCTGCATCTGTTCCATAGTCTCAAAGGTGCATCTATAATGGCCATGCAGTCATCACACAATAAATATTAGTTGAAGAAATTACTATTGATGACAAAAAAAATTTAAAGGACCTAATTTGCATGGAGTTAATTGCATATTAAAATCAACTTTGGGGCTGGAGAGGTAGCACAGCATTTAAGAGTATAGATTACTGCTGCAGAGGACAAAAGTTAGGGTTCCAGAACCGCAACAGGGGGTTCGCAGTCACTTATAACTCCAGCTTTATGGGCCACTGTTCTGCCTGACCTTGTGCTCATTGGCCAATATTTTTGAGTCTCCAATTATTTTATTATCTGTAGAATGAGTATTTAAAAAAAAACACTTTGTTTGCCTGTCAGGATTGTTATGTGATTTAAATATTGTAGTGGGAGGCAAAATCTCTTTGTACCCAATAAAATCATCAACAAAAAAAAAGAGATTAACAATTAAAGACAGGTTTAATGTTCTGAAATGTATTCAACTCACATTAGCCTGAAAAGATTTCTGGAAACATCTCCAAGCTCCAGGCTTAGAGGCTAGGTGTCTTGAATCCACCTGCAGAGGACACCTCAGAGTGATGATTTTTCTAAGATGGGAAAGTGGCATGTGTTTTCACTTTTATCTGTCATGCTTAGCTGAACAATACTTCCTATTGATTTGTGGCATCAAAGTCGGTTCCTTTTTTTCCAAGCGTGACATACGCTATTATCTCTTTGAAAGCTCAGAAATCTAAAAGCAACACCATAAGAAAAAGAAAATCAAAACCTCAGTAGCTTAAGTATTGATTAAAAACAAACGTGGTTCATTAAAAACACTGCTGGGATTTGAAGCACTTAGAGGCAATCTTTTCTTTTCTTCAGCATTTAAAAACTAAAGTGATTTACAGATCTTCTTGGCACTAAGAAGGAGTTCCTGGTTCTTTAAATGTGCTTTGCATTAAGACAAAATCAAAGGATTATAAACTATCATCTCCCATTACTCTTCTTGATGCTTACATAGAGATAGTATGATTGACTTAAAATGTTGATACCTGTGCATGTCATGTATAATTGCATAACAACTCTTCTATAATAAATATCTTCAGATAATGTGCCCTACACTTCTGTTTTCATTTTGAAACTTGTTAAGTGCTTTTTTAAAAAAGGGACAAGGTCACCGAACTGTTGGAGGAGATCCTGAGCAGGCAGAAGTGGTTGTCTTTAGATATCCCAGAGAGGAAAAAAACCCATGCTCCTGTCAGAAGAAAATATATGTCTTCATCTCTAAGTACTGCATTGTGTTCCCCTTCTTGCCAGGCGTCTCAGTGGCTAGAGGAAAGAAGGGTGAGTCATAAAATGACCCAGTCTTTGTACCCTCTTGGAAGGGCATTCAGCTCACCTAACTAGTAGCTTCCTGTAAGCATGGTAGAGTCAAAGACACTGTATATTAAAAAAGTTTCTTAAATGTGCTTAAAGCTTGGCACAATCGTGTAGTGGATTTATGTACTTAGCTTTCTATGTTTTTTAAAACTGATTATTTGGTAAATCTGTGCTGCTACTCATCAGCATTAGCATGTATCTCTCACAGAATTTTTTCTATGTCTATGTATCAATACCATTTTTTATTGGCTCCTTTACTTAAATACCTTTTTTAACTATAATATAAAGGATAAGAACGTGACAATAGGTGCCCAGCCCTATTCTAGATGTATTATGCCATGCCACTAAGGCGAAGAGACAGTCACAGAAGAGGAAACAGAAAGAATGTAAGAGCCTAAAGAGGAGGAAGGATTGCAAAGGTCTAACCTGCTGGGCGTGGCACAGCCATGCAATCAATCTCACAGCAGCTACAGTGGCATACATTGGGGAGCACAACACTGAGTCTGAACTGTAAAACATGGACAGGGCAGGGGCTTGTGGGATACTATGAATCCATGCTAAACTTTTAGCTACTGATGCATTATATCGAAAGGACTGTACCATTGTGTTTAGTTATCTACCCACTGGTGAGCTCACCAGCCTGCAATAGATAGTTCCAAACCCATGGTCCAACAGATGGTGCTGCTAAATTCACTGAGTCATAGAACAGGAAAAAAGACATACTTGTAGAAAAGAAGGAAAATAAAAGGAAGTTTGGGGTAAAAATCATGAGAATGCATCGTATGCCTATATGGAATTGTCAAAGAACAAGATTAATAAATATTTTCTGTTCTTTTTTTGCTTGTTTGTTTTTTGTCTTAGTTTGGTTTGTTTTTGATTTTTCAAGACAGGGTTTCTCTGTATAACCCTGACTGTCCTGGAAAGGAATTTGCTAAGCAGACCATGCTGAACTCAAACTCATAGATCTGACTGGGCTTTGACCCCTGAGTACTGGAATTACATGCATGTGTCACCACCACCCAGCAATAATTTATCATACTGTATAAATTTAAACAATTTAAAATACAACACAATCAAAACAGTAGTAAAATTTGGTTACTATTGATGACCACAAAGCTGTTTTTTTTATTTTAAATGGAGTGATGGAAAAAGTTAAAGAAATTAAGAATAAAACCAAGTAAGATGCTTGCCTCTGGTTGGTCAGAAGACTGGGAAAGAACTAAAAATAAAGCTCTATTCTCAGGCATTGCTTTGTGATGGTGTGCATGTACTCTCTGAAAGACCTTGCCCCAACCCAGTGACACATCATTAGGAACCACAGCTGTATTATGGCCCCACGGTGCACCGTGTCTACTGAGCAGCATCCACTTCTCATGCATCTGTTTGAAAGGATAACACATAACAAGCCCTCTGCCATGCAGACAAAATACAAAGTGATTGGTCTCATTTTCATCTGGATTAAGTGATACCATATACATTTGTCTCTGATACCCATGAGTGAAATCCTACAAGTAATGTCAGAGAACAGAAACTATTTTGTCTAGACTTTTCATCCACAATGAGTCTCTCCTCCAAACACTTTGGATACATCAACACTGTGCAGGAATGCTTATGTTTACCTGTACATATCAATCCCCAGAAGATGCTAAAAATCAAGTCTGGATAGGCAGATCCTGAGATTTCCCATGTTTCCAGATGATGTTGATGTCTTGATTTAGGGGCTTCTTCTTGAGTAGCAAGAGCTCACTCAAAGCCTAGGTGCCCCATCCTGTCTCTTGCTTTACCTACTCAATCCCATCTGTCTCATTCCCTGATTATGTGAATGTCAGCAAATAACTCAAGCTTTCAACTCCTATTTCCCCCCCCTGTTGAGCAGCACTTGAAGGAGGGGAGGTGCTTTATTGCATTGTGATAGAGAACACAGAGTTAGCTAATACACATAAAAACATATTGGAAATCAGCAGCATCTTGATGAAACTGAAGATGACTGGATAATTATGAGCAAAATTATATCTGATTTGGTAAAACTACTGCTCCTGATAGGCTAAATTCTACCATCAAGGGGTATTTACCTCCAAGAGCGAACCAATATACCTTCAACATAATAATCTTCTTATCTTGTTCTTTTTACCATTCACTTTATTACTTTGCAATAGCACATTGTGGTCCCTTCATTAGTATGTGGTTTGACCACCAGCATGGCATAGATCAGACATGACAGTATGTGCCTCTAGTCCCAAAAGGAAAATCAGGTGTTCAAAGTCATATTTGGCTTTATAGAGAATTATAGGCCAGCCTGGGCTATAGTAGAGACTATCTCAAAAACTATCAGAAAACACACACACACATATACATACACAAAACATCAAAATGAACCGTTCTTCTTTGTAAATTATCTCAAATAATTTGTTATTATAGTACGAACTTGACTAACATATTCACCTAGGAAGGTAGTCCTAAAAGCCATTCTTATGCAGAGGTTTCTGAACTCAATAAAACATATCTGGTTTGTCTCTTAGATAAGTTAAATATACAGAAAAGGAACTTGACTTCAGTTCAATATACTTAAAGGCATTTAATTTATCGAGTCTGTGACAGGGAACAAATGCTAATCAAAATTTGCATCCAAATGAATGGTTTTGTTTAATATACAATCAGATAATATTTATAAGCTGAACTTAAAATATTAAAAATCCAACTAATATTTTAAATCAACTACAACTTTTATAAATGAAAGTTGACCTTGCCAACTTTTTTACTGGGCTAATTAAAGTTAAATGCTCTCCTGCTTCTGCAAATGCCATTTTGGAGGCCACTGAAAACTCACTTAAGCAGTACAAAACTTAGGAGCTGGTGATTTTCTATCATAATTATAATTCACAATACAGAGTGATAACTTGTAACAAAAGTAATTAATTACGATGAGGTTGTTATTGTTTTATCTCTTGAGAACGAAGTCTTCATGTACTACTGATCTCCAGCTAATCTTCGGTAGATATGGCACAACCTATTAAATTGCCATTGTGGTAATGATAACAGAACATACTCAGCAGGAGAAATTTATTCATTTTATTGATGAATGTAGACCAGATGTTTTCAATGGTATCTCTGTTACTATATTTAAATTTCAAACTTTGCATAACCATAGTTTTTCTCTGTCTCTTCACTGAGACATGACTATGAGTCAAATGTGTAAGAACCAAAAGTCTGAGACCCGCTCAAGCTTAGAGAAGGTGTTTTGTGAGGTGCAGTTTGGACGAACTATACCACAAAGATGGGCGGAATACAGTTGCCATAGCTTTTTCGACAACTCATGCACAAGTAAGGAAACACTCAAAGTTATTGCATTAACTGTCTTTGTTCCTGTCTTTCGTGTGAGGTGTTAATCCACCCACCTAGCACATTTTAACTTAACAAGTACAGGACTCTACTTTTCACCTCTCAGGAGCATGTGATTGTAATATCCTTTCTGATAGAAAAGCGAATTTAGGATGATCTAATATAGCTTGTTAATATTACAGTAGGAATTGCAGACATGGAGGTGATGTGCATCACCCCCACGTCTTTCACCTCATGTGCAGCCAGCCAAATTATGTATTTATTAATTTTGTTAAGCTGGCCTCATGAGTCAATAGATTGAATAGAGTCTCTGTTAATTAAGTTTGCTGATGAAATGACTAGAAGCTTGGAGAATAGCTTTGGAATTAAAAATGAGTTTAACCAGCTGGAGGGGATTTCTGCTTTGGATAAGTTATTGAAACAGATGACCTCGGTGGTCTTTCTGAACTCTGAAATTGTGTGAGACACTGAGAAATCAATATGACAAGAACTTATATTAAATGAATTTAATTTAACAAAAAGTTAGGTGGAAGACACTGATTAAAAATATTCACATGGAATCAAACGTAAAAAGGAATGTTACCCTTGTAGATGCCACTAGAGACAGGGTCGAAGTACATGTCCGCATGGCAGGCAGATTTCATTAGGACACTGAGACAATTCGTGTTTAAAACTCATTTCTAAAGAAGAAGTTTTAATGTGATGGATATTAAACAAGACCTCTCTTTTCTACTTCCTCATTTATCGGCAATGAGGCTGTTTCCAATAGCTAACGACACTCCTGTAGCTAATTAACTTCTAACCAGTAGACTGTGGTTAGAAGTCATATACATCAATTTCAGACCTTCCCTGTGAGTTTATCCTCAAGGAAGTCTCCATTTAATTTCTTTCGCCAGGGACGTGACCTCAAACCATCTCTGATGCTTCTTCTCAAATATGGACTCATCTGAAATGCACACTCAAACGGCTATGATTTTCTTTTTTGGGGGGGCGGGGGGGTGGGGATTTTCGAGACAGGGTTTCTCTGTAGTTTTTGGTGCTGTCCTGGAACTAGCTCTTGTAGACCAGGCTGGCCTCGAACTCACAGAGATCCGCCTGCCTCTGCCTCCCGAGTGCTGGGATTAAAGGCGTGTGCCACCACCGCCCAGCGGCTATGATTTTCTTAATAGGCATTTTTAGCTAGTTAAATCAGAAAAAAAAGCATTACAGCAAAAAAAAAAGAATAAAGAAAAGGGATGTGTAAACATCTAATAAGTATATGTGAAAGGGCAATCTTCATGTTTCCAAGTGCTCGGCAAGAAGACTCAAAACAATACTATTGTTGAAAATCAACGTGGGGAAAATGTCTCTATGTAGTCAAATGAGGAAATTGTATCACGATATCCATGATAGAATCACAACAAACAGTGAACTCAATTAAACTCTTTCATTCTAGGATTATAAGACGATAAAATATTGAAGAAAGAATCTCCCTAAAAGGCCATCAAATGATTTCATTAATATATTTCTCAAACTAGAGAAAAAGCAAACAGGTGTAGAAAAAAGAACAACAGTTATCCTTAATGTGTGCCATGGGACATGGGAGAAGAGGATCATTACTTCCAGAGAACAGATGGAAGGTTCTGGAATGATGGGGTGATACATATTTTCATTCAAGCTATAATCATAATACAAGGATTTGTTTATATTTTTAAAAAATACCACGGTATTATGAGCATTTATCTTTAGGTTAAACATACAAATATATATCTGAGGGCTAGGAAGCTATCTTAGCCGGTTCATTATTGTTTAGTACACACTTAAGCCCTTGGTTCAGTCCCTAGCACTGTATAAAACTGGGCATGATGGTACAAGTTAGATATTATAGCATTCTAATGGAAGAGGACATGCTCAGCTGTCTGGTTAGTTCAAGGAAATCCTGGAGAAAAAGACCCTGTATCCCAAAACTACAATACACACCACACACAAGTCACACATACATGCACGCATGCACATGCACACGCATGCACGCACGTGCGCACACACACACACACACACACCAGTATCACGGCAGAAATGCTGTACAATTCCTTTTCTTACATAGTGGCTTAAAGCAATCATGTCTAGAGGCAGGCTGGGAGATTAAGTGACCTTTCCAGTTCCCTTTCTGCTCGGCAATCCTCTATTATTTCTTACAGAGTGCTGTTTTTCGTAAAACCCCCTTCAGTCTTCCTCCTCCTTTGGTATCGAGTTGCGCAAGACTGGATTTAATACTCCAGAGGTGTTCTCGCAAGGGCAATGTCAGTAGAAAGTCCACCAGCTCCCTAATAGGTAATATGATAGGGCTGTATCCAGGGGGAACTCTTGGTGGCCTTTGTGCGGTGCAGCTACAGTTGGATGGATAATGCAAGGTCACATCCAATTCCCTCTCTGCTCTCACCTCTGGCTATTTTAACATCATTTCTTCACAAGTTTCCCTTCATCTCGCATGCTTTGCACTGGATTTATTTTTTCCCCTGGAGGCACTAACTGACTCCCCTTTTGTCAGCTTTAGAATAATTCTTTGAACATTCTCAGTCTTAAATACATGGGATGCAGAGTTCAGGTAATTTTAAGAACATTTTTTTGTAAAAAAAAATACAATGGGATTACTACTAAATTAACAAGAGGATTAGCTGACCAAATAAAATTTTTCATATTAATATGTACAATTATCAAACGAATGCAGTAAAAATTCAGTAAAGGGGAAATGAGAATTATTTAAATGATTGGAGATTTGAAATTTTTACTCTGTGTTTTCACTCATGGGAATTATAGAGATTGTTGGCTACCACTACAATGTCCCTTATTTGGGGGGGGGGTGTTCGAGACAAGGTTTCTCTGTAGCTTTGGAGCCTGTCCTGGAACTAGCTCTTATAGACCCGGCTGGCCTCGAACTCACAGAGACCCGCCTGCCTCTGCGTCCCGAGTGTTGGGATTAAAAATGTGTGCCACCACCGCCTGGTTACAATGTCCCTTATTGATTGAAATTCAGATATTATGAAATAAACCATTTCATATTAAAGAACACTATAAAGTGAGTCCGATTATTATTGCTGATATAACTTAATACATTAAAATGTGATACTATTATCTTTTTCGCTTTGTGAAATAGGCTGCATGTGTTTTGACACAACATTGTTGATTATTTCTGAAAGCCCAGCAAGGGCTTGTTCACTCTCAGCACAGCCAGCACAGGGACATTTTATGTGGAGAGTTCACTGGCTGGCTCTGAGAAGCCCATTATTTCTAGAAATTCCCGGAGCAAAACATTTACTCTGGAGAAATAAGCTCACAGATTTGAAGACATCACCATTAATTGACACTGTAACATTTGTTCCCAGACTTTTAAGGCTCTCCAACGGCTATGGTTTTAGGCCACCCATTCAAAGTTTATGTCACGGAGTGGTTCGGGGCAATAAGAGATAAGAGCACTGCACAGGATCTGTGAATCTGTGCATGCAACCACCTCAAAACGCAGCTAATGGAATCTCAGTGTGAAGCCAGAGAAGATTTTTTTTCCTCCCACAAACTCATTATAGTCATAGGTTACTCTAGTTTGAAACTTGATTTTATACTAGCAAGGAAAAAAATCTAACTTCACAATATCATCAATCACTTGAAATATATAACTATTTCTATGCATCGAAGCCTAGGTATCTAGATACAGAGCTTACCCATTTACAATTCATAGAAAATTTCCATGTCATTCAAATGCTTCGAGAACATCATCATAAACTTGAAAATGATGTATCGGAATACAAATAGGAAATTATTTATTGAGGAAAAATATTTTTGAAATACAGAGGTAGTCAATCATAAGACAACTTAGTCAATGGACTATCTACTAAAGAGTATAATATGTATTATGTATTATGCAGAATTGCTTTACTTTCAAAGACTATCCTATCCCTGATATCTAATGCGAAAGAAAAATGTCTAAATAATATACACATCTAAAATGCAAATGATAAAGATTTTTTTATTCATTATTTCAATGATTAAACATTTTAATTTAACTATCTGAAAGCCTTCAAATGATGACATTTCATTCATCATTAAGTTTTTCTGTTTTTCAGTATCACATGACCCAACTTCTTGGTTGCAGTAGGACATCTGTCCTCATGTTTCCAAAAGCTAGGAACTCCAACAGTACTTAATATCACAGGATTGGTTTTAACCTTCTGTTGAAAATCACTGATCTAAGGACTTAAAGATAATCACATCCTTTTAAAGACACTTCAGAAATACAATCACAAATCCAGGATAGTGTGATGTTTTACTCTCTTAGCTTTCTGAGGTTCCCACCAACCAGCTCCCAAATAAATCACATGCAGAGGCTCATTGTTGCTTATCAATGCCCAGCCTTAGTTGGCTTGTCTCTTACCAGCTTTTCTTAACTTAAATTTTCCCAACTACCTTTGGTCTCTGGGCTTTTTCTTTTTCTTAATTCTGTATAGCTTGCTTTTACTCTTACCCCATGACTGGCTGGGTGGCTGGCTCCTGAAATCCTTCTCCTCTTATTCTCTCATTGCTTCTCCTCCTTCTCATCCAGATTTCTGCTCCTATTTATCCTCTGCCTCCCAACCCAACCTATCCTTGCTCCTGCCTTGCTATTGGCCATTCAGCTCTTTATTAAAATTTACCAGGTGTTTTAGACAAGCAAAGAACCACAGCTTCACAGAGTTAAAAAGTGCAGCATAAACAAAATTTGCACACCTTAAAATAATATTCCCCATCAGTGCTGGCTAGGGGCCTGATGCAACATGCCCATCACACAGTCCTTATTTAAGTCACAGAAGACTCTTGTCCCTATTCGCAATACTAGCATCTTTGATATCCTCTTTAAAGTTGTTTCTAACCTGCAGGAGACATCCTGCAAGATAGCTGCCAACTTCCTGCTTCCTGGTGCACACTTTCTTGTGTTGCTTCCCTCAGTGTGAGGAAGGCTTAGGGAGTCACTCCTAACAAGTAGAACACAGAAACAGAGGGAGAATGATTCTGATTCCCACCTCTAAAGACACCTTCAATCTCTACTTTGGAAGCTCATTCTGTCTTGTTCTTTCTCTCATTTGTACAGAGGGAAGTCAATGTTGCATCCTCAAATTCACTATGGAAAGAACCACGAGGCAAGGAAATGGGGAGGCTCTCTAGCCAACAAAGAGCAGAGAACCACATCCTGCTATCTGAAATGAGGCTATCTCTTCCTACCAAGCTGCCATAAAACACCTGATGCCTATGACGAAGATCACTGAGGTTTTTGGAGAGTCATAAATATCAGTGGGATGACTAATGGTTTTAAAGCAGTATCTGTAATTACTCAATTATTTAAGGATAAAGTTATAAGGTGTGTTATAGGTACCCATGAGTAATGCCTTTATAGTGATGGCCTGATTTCTTCTGGTAGAAAAAAAAAATGACCTTTATTTTTTCACCAATGCTTCATGTGATCCCTCTACCACTAGAGGAAGACATGGGGATGTTTTTGTGTTCAGTTGTTCCTTCTTAACACACATGCATGAGTGTGGAAGGCATGGGCTATGTTTTCTCCTTGTTCTTGAGAAACTCCACCTTTACTCTTATTTTATCTGTAGTTTTGTTTAGAATGACTGACATGTGTGCCTACTGACTTCAAAGTGGGGTTGGATTTCATTCCTATTATCACTCTAGACCCTAAAACCTAATACCTATCCAATATCATCATTCTAAGTCAAAACTGGCTAAAGTGTATGAAGTTTAGCCTAGAGCAGTGGTTCCTAATCCATGGGTCATGACCCCTTCAGTCATAGCATGCAGATATCCTGAACATCAGATATTTACATTAAGGTTCTTAACAGTAGTAAAATTAAAGTTATGAGGTAGAAACAGAATAAATTAATCTATTTTGTTTATTTAACTATTTTATTATTTTATGCTGGGGGGGTCACCACAACATGAGGAACTATATTAAAGAGTTGCAGCAATAGGAAGGTTGGGAACCATTGACTCAGAGCCTTCCATTCAAAGTTCTAAAGTTACATGTAAAGAGAGTAGACTCTGAGTCTTTAAAAACTCTCAATCTATTTCCTAAAGAGGATTTACAACAATAAACTTTGACACAATTAAAAAGAATGTGTTGCTCATAAACTTATTAGATGAGACATTTTAATGTCAAAATGGTCAATGAAAGGGAACTGGTACACAGTTGGCATGATGCCTCTTAAGCAGCAGACAAGGTAGGGATGCTGATCCCCAAGAATGAAGATCGTAGCATTGAATAGAATATCAAGTATCCCAGAAGTGATAGACAGTTTCTAACTGTCAAGCTTGATAAAATCAGCTGAGAACAGAGTCTTAAGGAAGGAATTGTCTGAATTGGGTTGCTGCATATGCATGTCTATGGGGATTTTGTTTGTTTGTTTGTTTGTTTGTTTGGTTGGTTGGTTGGTTGGTTGGTTGGTTAAGTGATGTCGAAAGGCCATGGCCAAAATGAATGGCGCCATTTCCTAAGCAAGGGGTCCTGAATTTTATAAGAGGAAGTGCACACATTTCTTTCTCTCTGAACTTAATTGTGGGTATAATGTGACTAGGTGCTGCAAGATGCCACTGTGACTTCTCCATTAGCATGAACTATTTCCTGGGATAGCCTGTGTGCCCTAAGGTGCTCGTTGTCCGGGTCTTTTTATACTGCATCAGAAATGAAAGTAGAATAGCAGCTAACCAAGGCCCACACCAGTGATGCTGCAAGGGAAATGAAAACTTAAGCATCACTACAGAGAGTAAATTATTATTGTAGAAGAAGAATGGTCTTTACCAAAGAATACACATTGCCTACCCTTACTTAATTCACCTTCCGTGCTTCAGAAACCATTCCTTGTCACAACTGAAAATAAAACTCTACTTTATTAAAGGAGATAAAAAGAAGAGAAAAGATGGCAATGAACTACTTTTATTTAAGAATTATCAATGAATATTCACACTTTTTTTTCTTCAGTACATGTTCATTGGATGTCTTCTTGGGGGCATGCCTCATTTATATACAAAGAATAAAGCAAAGTAGAGAATTTGTCTGGCAAAAGAAATTGAGTTATAAGTGAAAAATTAACAATCGAAGTGCAGTGTGTCATATGAAAACACAGAAGAATATCTAATCTGGATAGGAGGTAGAGAGGGAGTCTCCAAGAGGAGCGAGCTCTGAGCTTAATTCATGGAAGTGAGGGAGATCTAGACAGAACGACATTGTAAGAGAGAAAATAGCATGGGCATTTCAATGTCTTCTCTAAAAGTCAGCCATTCTACACAATTTATGTGGGAAAAATATCCTGCCGATATTAATTTGCCATTTTGACAATGTCTTTCATGAAAAGCAGCAAGCTGCATCCCATCCTGAAGCTAGGCTCTATGGGAGCTAAAAATTCTGCTAGGCAGATTTAGCCACACATGTATTCCTTTTTTTCCCCCTCATTTTCCCAGTGTGGACTGTATACACTCTCCCAATAAACTCTGATTCTGCTTAAGTCAGCCTGCATAGGTTTCTCTTCTTCACAGCCAAATCCCCCAACAACTCAGCCTTTAAATATTTTAGCAGAAGAGGTCTAATAGATATGTATGTTTTACAACTGATATAGCTCTGGATGCTATAACAAATGGGAGTGCAGCTATTCTAGGATCGGGGACTGAGATCTGTGAGGTAACCAACAGCCTGACTGGAGAATATGATGACCTCACTGTTTCTAATGGTAGTACCTAGCCAGCCTGTGGCTTCAAGAGATGTTGAAGCAAAATTACAGACATCGTATAGAGGGTTAGGGAGGTAGAAAACAGGGATTGTTTTGTTCATTCCCATGGAAACTCTTTACTGACCAGCTTCTGGATTTATGTCTGTTGTATAAAAGCCAATCACAGAAGGCAGAGAAAGAAGAAAAGGATAAACCTAAAAGACCTAGAAGAAAGGAGATAATGAAAATATAACAAACAAGAATTAAATGTGGAAAAAAGTGTCTCAAAATGTTTCCAGACAAGGCGCTGTTGGTCCATGTCTCTAAAAGTTGAGTGGTAGATTTGACTTAATTAATCTAAGCTTGGATTTAATTCCATTGCACTGAGGATGACTCTTTCTCTTTGTGGGTATTTTCCTCTCACTTGGAGGATGCAGATAAGGTATTTGAAGATGATGAATCTGGACTCAAAAGTGAGGAGAGAAAAGAGGCCATTTCTTTTTGTTTCTCTTAATGGAAATTAAGAGACTTCATTCCAGAGCCTTTTGGAAACCTTTTCCCGTTCACCATTATTACACACTGTGGTATGTCTTCATTCCTGAAATAATTATGTCTGGAAGAATTTCATGTGTGACAGCTCAGGCCCTGATTCCTCCAAATTAAAAAAAAAAACTTATAAAGAAAAATTTTGTACATAATACCAATAAAAAATACGATGATACTAACAATTTCAAAATATTTTAAAAAGTAGAAAATTTTATCTAAAACCATCATCTTTACCATAACTATTTAGTCTGATATTAGGCTTTATGAATCTTACATTTCACATATGAGAAATTAGATTATAATTATATGAAATTATTGTGAACTCTAACCTTTAAAAAGATGAAAAATAAAAACCAAAGCCTAAAGGAGTCTATTCAAGCAAATAGATTTTTAATAAACTCAAAAATTCAAAATGTCAGATGAAATAATGTATTTTGAGTGAGCCACTCAATATAAAACATTGCTCTATTAAACTAATAGATTATATGACAAAGATACACCACAATAGTCAATTGGGCAACAGAACTGCTATTTATAAAAATAGTCCATAGAAATCAAATACATTAGCCTAATGTAATGCTGTCAACACTATAGGCCATAATTTCTAATAGTAAAACATGTGATTATTTTCTATAATTTAAAAAGTGAAGCAAGTATTGACATATCATTAAATTATTGAGTTTCAATAAACGCAATATTCTGTAAGATTTTCAAAATTAATCAGATGTTACCAGGATATACATATGTAAAAAAGGATAAATCAAACCAGAATCACGTTTCTTCAGCATACTGATATTAGATAATTTGATATAGTGGTTATACTAATATTTGTTAAATTATTTATTATATCATGCCATATTTTTTAACTTTTCAAAAAAGAAGAAAAATCAATAAAAAATGTGTTTCTGCAGAGAGAAACATGTTTGACTCTGTGAATCAATGAAATTAAATGTTCCACTAAGGTTATGTCCTGAGTAACCATTTCTGACAAATCTTCCACTTCTTGAGCAAAAGTTTTGCACAGAAGTAACATGATAACTTAAAAGTATTTTCAGCTTGTGATAAAAAAATACTAAAATCTATTTAACAGCACACAAGGGAACAATCTTAGGAATAAAATCTAAACTGCACAGGATACACAAAAAATATCAAAATAATTTCATCTCCCTTTCTTTGATATGGCCATATGAATCTGTATCACAATCTTTGTGTTAAAATTGTTGTCAATAACTTCCTCTGCTTACAAAGAAAGCAGCCTTATAGAACTAGGAGCCACCATGATTAAACCGATTGTGAGGCAAAAAGGACTAAGTTCAGACAAAATTAATTTTAGGATTTTCAACATATCCATTTAACCATTCTATTCTGTCCTTGCATGCCATTTATTATTTGCTATGGCAACACATGATATATATTTTATGTCTTGAGATATATATTTTATGTCTTGAGATAGTATTGACGCCTCTTAGATTATCCAGAAAAGCTGGGATGCTTTTTCCAAAATTACTAAAGTGTTTCTTTCTCGTTCAAAAACTGTTTGATATTTGGCCATTTGAGATGGCTTAGATGACTTTGGTTAGACTTGGGATAGGTTTTATGGCTTCTTTGAACCAAGAAGAGAGAAAATTATATACTAATTTTTATGTTAGTGCCAAGGTTATTCTAAACTAACATGAGAACAATAATGACTGTTTTGTTTATAGTACCAACCAGCAAGGGGAACTTGAGTTTGGTGCTTCTCCTCCTCAAGCTGTAAGCTTGGGAAAGAATGGCTAGCTAAACCTGAATTCCACACACTGCATGACAATGAACTACGAATCCTAAGTATGCTCCTGCTGAAATATTTATCACCATTCATTCAATTATGAAGATTCTACATGATTAAAGTCCAATTTGAGATTCATTGTCTCTAAATTGTCTTCTCAATTTATTAAAATGGCATATAATTTCTGCCTGCAAGCTGATTTCAGGTGTTGCATAAACCATGTTCAGAATCGCACTGTGAGAGCTTGTCTGGGTCAAGCTTCCTCCCAATGAGGAAGTAGTTGGGACAGCTTTTCTTAATCCCTGCTCACACTTACAAACCTTGGCAGAGAGTTCATGTGGCTTTTTAAATACCAAGTATCCTAGGCCGGGCGATGTTGGCGCACGCCTTTAATCCCAGCACTCGGGAGGCAGAGGCAGGCGGATCTCTGTGAGTTCAAGACCAGCCTGGTCTACAGAGCTAGTTCCAGGACAGGCTCCAAAGCCACAGAGAAACCCTGTCTCGAAAAATAACAAAAAAAAAAAAAAAAAAAAAAAAAAAAAAAAAAAAAAAAAAAAAACAAGTATCCCAATCCCTTCACTCTTTCACAACAGAGACACCAGAGTCTAATAAAAACAAACCTGAACATGCATAAGGGACATTTAAAGAATCCTCTGCAACTTATATGGGTACTGGGAAATAACTGTTGCTAACTGCTAAGCCATCTTTCCAACCCTAATAGTCAGGCATTCTCTTATAGCTGCTTTCTCAAATTATTGGGAAAAAAAATTCAGTAATTTAATCCAGGTATTTGCCAAAAAAAAATCAACATTTATCTTTTTTCTTGTTGTAAAGCTATGGAAGACTTTGCACCTCTGTTCATCTAGTTCCTCCTTCCTGGCTGCTGGGACTGCAGGCATGTGTTATAATGCCTGTTCTATGATGTGCAGAGTCTCCAATCAGAGCCCCATGCTAGGTGACCACTCTACCGACTGAGTTACATATCCAGCTCTAATTTATAACTTTTAAATAAACAGAAAACCCCACTTGTACTTGTATGTTGGGGAGCAGAAGTCTATGTGTGTGTGATATATATAACATATGTATATGGAGGGTTCATATGCGTGTAAGCAAATGCAATATAAAAAACTGACAGCAAGCTTCTTTCTCCAGTCCTTGCTGACTTATTAAAAGAGAGTGCCTCACTGAATCTGTAGCTCATGGATTTAGCAAGACTGCCTGGTAAGAGAGATCAAGGCGTCTGTCTATTGCCACCCACAAGCACCCTACTATTATACCCCCAACTCCAGGATTACAGGTGTGCTTTGGCGTGCTTTGGTCTTTACATGGGTTCTGGGTCCAGAAATATATCCTCATGCTTTTGTGGCCAGCACTCTGCCAATGGAGTTGTCATCTTCGCAGTCCAGTACTTGGCTTAAGAAGTGATTTCTTTTTCTTATACTTGCTCATCTTTGGTTGTTTGTATTTTCACTGGTTTGTTTTTAATGGCATGCAAAAGTGGATGGTTGTTAATTAGTTTCACTTTTCTAATCCCTAGATATCTCTATTGGTGTTCAGTATCATTTGCCGTCTAGTCATTCTGATTACTGGCCTTTATACCTACTTCTATAGCAAGAAGCCAAATTACTGAATATGGAGATGCTATTTAATTGTGAAATACTATATAGATATTAACTATTTGGGTATATTTCTTTAATTGTCATAGCCTTTTACTTTGTAGAATGCTCATTTTGGAGGACTTCCTTGGAATGTCTCCCCCTCAAAGATAATAAACATTGAAAGAACTTGGATAGCACTCATTCAATTTTAACCAGATTTCAAAACATTACCACTTTGCTAATAACTACATGACAAGAATTAATTAAAACTAAACAGGGATGTTTTTCTGAAAGTCTTTTGTAAGTTAATTGAATTATTTCAGTTGCATTAGAGAAGTAAAATATTTAAAGAAAGCTACGATGAAGCCTTTTACAACTACAGCGAGCCATCCTTTATTTGCCAATAATTCATCTTCTGAGTTTTGTGTTGCTCGAGGCAGAATCTGTAAGATACTAGCACTCTCACTAGTGAGTTATATAAGTTTCACCCAGGATTTCAGCTAACAATTTGAATAGTTGTCATGGAAACTGGAAGAGGGACAAAGGGTGCCTCTGGAAAAAAAAAACAGCAGAAACTCTTGCCGTCAAGTATTCTAGTAAAAGCGATTTTTATCTGGAAGCAATTTGCTGGTACAGCCCAGCTTTACCCTTGGTGATCCCAAGGCGACCCATGGATTAAGTGATACTTCCCACCATGAAACCCACCCAAGCTGCTTCTGCTTGGTGGATATTCTCATTGTACCTGGGAAGCTTTGAATTTTAAACTTAGTGGTTATTTTTCTGCCCTCTCCTTCCTCTCTGTGGAATCGCAAATGAGCATAGTTCCAGAAACTGCGAATTCTCATTTATGGAACAGAACTACCTAGCCTCAACTTCCTGGAGCTGTAGAGTATTACCTAACATGATATATATCTCTATCTATCTATCTATCTATCTATCTATCTATCTATCTATCTATCTATCTATCTATAGAAAGATAGGAGATAGAGTTAAATAATATGTATTACCTGACGAGCATGTGAGAGCATTAAACAGACAATATATTCATCACTGCAACAGAAAGTGAGAAGTTGCCATAAGAGAAATCAAGATAAGCTTACACTGGCAGCTTTTGTTTCGGGTTTTCATCTGAACCTCATTGTCCTGACAAAACTTCACAATAAGTATGAAATATGCATTTTCTGATGAAATATTAGGACAAAAAGTTAATTTCTCTATTATAGGCAATGAGAAGTACTTATAAGAACAGAGAAAGGTCTTACAATTAGGAAGTTAATTATTTATAAGTGGTTGCTTTGAAATTTTAAAAGTAAAAAAATATAAGTGCTGAAAACAATTTTTATTATATTTAATTCTTTTAGAATAATTTTTGACAGTACTGGTTACATAATTCATTTTGTGTAGCACGGTATCTATTCATGGAATTCATAAGGAAGTATCAAAGCAGGCACTATAAAAAGAAATTCTAAATCAAGGAAATTCCAAATATGTGTAATCCTAAATTCTCCACCAGTATGTTCTTCTGATTTTATATAAGGACAGCAGAAATAATGAGGCTGGGATTTAACCAGGGGTACCCTGAGTACCATTGTCTATAGAGTGACATTCCTGGGATAGTGACACTCCTGGGATCTCAGCACTGGGGAAATGGAGGCAGGAGAATCAGAATTCTGGTCATCTTTGGATACATAGTTAGGGCAGTTGACACTTAAGACCCCCCACAAAGGAACAAAATAATAAGAGAGATAACTGGTAAGAAATGTACAAAGAAACTATCAGGCAAGCCTTCAAAAAACACTGTCAAATATCAGAAAGTATGTGTTATTATGGGAAAGGCATTCAATTCTTGACAATTTCCTGGTATTTATGAATAATTTCCATCTGAAAGAAAACATGTGTTTCTTATAAGGCTTTTACAAAGGGAACAGATTTTTAAAATTGTTTTCCTTTAAAGCAATTCTCAACTATTATATGGATCACATTACCATGCAATTCTGTTCTCTGTTTTCAGTAAGGATTGGTGTAAGGAAGCAGTCTGCAAACCAAGTCGTATTGCTCTCTCTGGCAGATTGAGTTTAGAGAGGAGCGATAGAAATGGGAGGAAGTGGAGAGCAACTTTTCACGTTGTAAGGATCATATAGTAATTGTGGGTGTGCCCTTCATGCTGAGTAAGTAATGATTGCTCTGCCACCTTCCCTATATTCTTGCAGTGTTGACTGATACTTAGAAGAAACATTACTACGTGTTTGATTCAATCATACTCTTCTCAAACTTGCTTTTCTTTTATTATTTGGAAAACTGACAATAGATGATCTGCATTGCATTCTGTCAGAGAACTCGAAGTTTTCAAAATTGACGTCCTTAAAAGGAGAGTGTCTGTCCAGCCAACCTGCTTGTGGTGATAAACAGTGTTGGTCCCTAGACCTGGGCTCACCACCTTCTGTTGAACTCAGTCATACCATCATTATTATGGGTTGTCTGCTGACTGGTTGATCTCAGCTGTCCTCTGCTATTTTATAGCCCTTTAATACTCAATGATAAATGAGCTGTAAAAAGTACAGTAAATATAGGGCAAATTAGATCATTGCCTTACTAAACTGTATGGTACTGACTTACATTGTCAAAATTTTGTTGGCAACATTTTCTATTTTTCCTTTTACCATTTCCAGCTCTTTTTTTTTCATCAACGAAGGAAATCCACTGGTAAAGCTGATGATCAAAAATCTGTTTCTTTTTCTATATTATCGCTAAGTTCTGAGATATTTTCCATTGGTTTCTTTCCGATTATTGCAAGTATTTTGGTTCATGACAAGCTCAATCAGATCTTGCATGTTAGAACTGTACTTTAGTGCCCAGCTCCTTCTGGAGTAGAAACAATTCCGTGAGTACGTACAATTTGAGAAGGGAGACTAGGCTGACATCCTAAAGCCTGTGAAAGAGAGCAGGGAACACTCGATATGCAAAGAGATGCATTTCCTAATAACACGACTGCTCCTTTATGCAAACAGGAGAGGCAAGCAAGACACTAAGTCCAGAAAAATAGAAAATCTGAAGGAGAGAGACGAGACCCAGTTTAATGTTAGCACATTGATTTCTAGACTTTTCATCCCAATCACATTTCCAGCAAGCCCTCATCGCTCACAAATTTACAATTCCAATTGATTCTGAAGATTATTGTGCATATCAAGTGTGAACAATTGAAAACTGATGGTCGTTTTCTGTAAGTTGAGACTGAGAACACTTTGTAACTTAGTTCTTTCTATGAGTGAAATAAATTCCTTTCCTTTTGAACATATGCTTTCTCCACTTCTCCCTTTTAATCTAGAAAGTTATTAAATAATGTAGTTGCACTTACTGTCCAATTATAAACTCTTATGCTTCTATAAGTACATCATGATGTCATGTAATCAACATATTTTACATCTTTTTTTTGTATTGCCTTTGATGACTTATGAAACACTTCACATGTCTTCTTCTAATTTGTTCATATTTAAGAACAAATGTTTTCATGGTCAAAATTCATATCCTAACATCAAAATGTTTTATTTTCTTCTTTCTAATCTATCTCCTCCCTATGCAACCATCCCATACAGACATATGATAATGTTTTATGAGACATATGAATTCATGTTGTGGAACATCAGGACAGCTCATCACCTGGGTAGACTTTATGGTACAAATATTAACTGTTCAACAATCTTTTGTCAAAAGCCTTAAAAATAAGGCTTATTCCCAGACCTGTGAAAAAAAGTTCAATATCAAAGTTATTATTTTATATATTTCCTGAAAGCAGGACTCATTAATGCAGAATTCTTGCATGTTTGTACTGGGACTGTGAGTAAATGTTTCCGGATAACAGTTGAGCTTTTCTCCTACAGCTGCAGCCCCATCATCATTGACTTCAATTTCTCATTTCTGTGTTAGCAGCATCATGAAACTGACAGTGAGTCTACTTGACCCACTTAGGCAGAGTCTGGGTATTCGGGCTTTTCAAAACAAATGCCTGTTGTACAATTCAGAGAGACTAAATAGGGCCCAAAATACCAGGTGAGTCAGGGTTTTTAAATCTGTGTGTTCTTCTCATGGTCATGGCTTTAATGCCTTGAAAGTAGAGGGCTTCAAGGCACATAACATGAGCTTAAATGCATCACGAAGGTATTATATTATTCCTGCAGCTATTTTGAGAAGCGGAATACTAGGATAAAGTTTTTGATACCATGAGATATGAGGGTTTGTTTGTTCGTTTCTGTAGCATTGTGATTTTCTTTTGCTTTTATTCACGTTTTCAGCACTGTCTTTCTAGAGAAGAAAGTCCACTCTGAAAATAGAGAGGGTAGCAGTTCTCTGATCAAAAAAGAAATGAGCCAGGAAGCAAAAAGGGATATATATATGTGTGTGTGTGTGTGTGTGTGTGTTCTTCAAATAGGCAGAATGGTCCATTTGTATATTCATTCAATATCTGAAGCAATAAATATCTATTTATGATGTCTTTATGCATAGACATCCTTTCGTATGCTAAAAGTGAGGTAGCATAACGATACAGTAGCTCTGATGCCTATCACTAAAGAGCACCCCTCTAGTGGAGGAAACAAAACATTACACATCTGGCAAATAAAGAGAACCATCTCATGAGAATCTCACTGGTATACTGGGGTGGGAGAGAAGGCACAGTATTGCATATATAAGAAAGAAGAGAAATTATTTTATTGAAATTATATGAAAGAGATTTTGAAAGAAACTGTCATTTGATTCATGGCATATGGAGTAGGTGGGAGCTTCTAGGGTAAACATTAAGATTAGCGAGCACGAATCAGTGGAGTTGGGCAATGGAAACAGAGCCGAAATGTTAAGATACTGAAGGACATTAAAATGGTGTCATTTCTCCTCTCCTTCATTGTCATCAGCCACAACTTAGATTTCTGTAGAGTTTGATTTTCTTAGAGCTTGTAAGAAACTAATGTTCTGACTTCTCTATTTAAGAACAGCTGCCTTTTATCGTTTTGTTCACTTTGGGTTTGGTATGTTGACTAGAGACAGCTGCTTGCTGTGTGGCTCAGCGTGGTGTGTAGCTCACTATATAGCTAGACTGACCTTGACCCTTGATCTTCTTTTTTTTTCATCGTTCAAAGTGTTAGGATTAGACATTTGCCAGCATGTCTAACAATTACTTTTTAATATTTTAAATCTAATCCATACGAAGTTGTTGAAAATCCTTGCTTCCATATCAACTGCTATTTTGAAGTGAATCTTGCATTTCATCCTTTGTTCCATGGCTTGAACCCATGCTCACACAGTGGGCACACTCAGCATGGGTACTAAGTAGGTTCTACATGGAGAAGCATGTATATAATCCCCAAAATAAGTCTGCAAGATTAAGTATTCTCTAAAATTTGTCTTAAAATTTTAGGAGGAATTCTTTAGTATTTGAATTCTGTCTTCTTTGTAAAACTATTTTTATTATTCTCCATTTTTATTGTATAACACGCCATACCTATTTTTATCTTGAAGTCTATAATCCATATTTTCCCCTTTATACCAACTATCATTATTTTCTGATTTTTCCATTGCTCATTTTCTTTCCTTGCTTAATGCTTTCCCATATATCACCCTAACAAAATCCTATTTGGCTTTAAAAACTCATTTTACACTCTTTCTCTCCTGTGTTTGTCCTCAGTTAAGGACTGGAAGGAATTATTTATTTCCTCTCTTCTGGCAACTTGGCCTTGTATCAAGTCCATCCTACTTAGCATTGCTTCCAGAGCAGAGCTTTCCTGAGCAGGACAGAGTTTTCTACCTGTGTACATCTCAGAGGAGGAACAGCAAGAATAGGAGCAGGGAGAAGAAGTTCATTGTGCTATACTTTTCATACTGAGGAAAGGCAATGTAAATCCTAAGAAAGAAAGCACGGAAGAGCATGAAGACCCCTCTCTGCTTCCCAAAGGAGACAGCAGTTGTATGTTAGTAGAAAGGGGGATTGATGGTAGCCTGAAGATGCCATCCTGTATTTTGTTCAAATCACCACGATGTCTCATGGCACAGCCTCTGACTAAAAAGGCAGGCTCTGTGCATGTTCGTTTTGCAAAGGTAAGAACTCTCGTTCTGAAAACAAGTTTTGTGAGGGATGTAGTATAACATGTTTGTGATTCAAGCATTTGGAGGCCCAGATAGAATGTTCATGAGTTTGAGCCCAACTTGATAGATATAATACACTCAGGAACAGCCTAGGGCTCTAAGCAGGATCCTTTCTCTGGTAGATAGATAGATAGATAGATAGATAGATAGATAGATAGATAGATAGATAGATAG